>JAENRP010000218.1:16610-73611 GCA_024741835.1 Diplocarpon mali
CCTTTTTTTCTTTTACCTTTAATAATAATATAGCCTTAGTTTAAGCCTTTTAATATATTAGTTTTCTTACACTTAGGGTTTACTAGTGATTGATATGCTATTACCTTAACCTATATTATTCTATATTCTTTACTAATAGTAGTAGAGGCTACTACTTTTATTATTTAGGATATATATAAAGACCTAAGATAGATAGGTCTTATAATATATATTATATGATTAACGCAGGATAGTAAGAGGATAAAAGGGCCATCTTCTATATATAGAGATAGCGCGTATCGCTATAGTACTAAATATACCCTATACTTAGGACTTGTTCCTAACATCTTGTTTAAGAGAGCCTGCTTGTGGTGCTTCCTCCTCTTGTTTTTGGGTCTTCCCTTAGGCCTATTCTTGTGTTGTCTCCCCTCAGTTTTATACTGCGAGCTAGGCCTAGGAGTTAGCCTTACGAATCTTATATTAGCGTTAATCTTAGTAAAAACAACTCTTAAATAGTAGTTAATGCTTATAAACTATATAGCTTTAAGATACGCTACTAGCTTATATAAAGAATTATAGTAAGTTAATAGAGCACTAAGATATAGCCTATAGTATATCCTTAAAGTCTATTGTATTAAACTATAAGTTATATTATAAAGGAAGGTAGAAGGAGGGGAAGGCTTTTTATTTGAGATTTGGAAATAGTGCTTATATATTTCGATTTCCTCTTATGCTAATGTTAAAAATGAATTCTTTCCCTAAGAACTATAACTATGCGTGCGAACTATACTTAAGAATGTATAGTTAAATAATTTAAGCATATTTAAGAAACCCTTAGTGCGAAGCGATATTAAAGTATCCTTAATTAATATCGTTTTATATTAGGCGGGGGTCTAAGCGATATTATAGAATAATTTCAAAGCCTTAAGTGCTACTTTAAACTTAAAGAAACCTAGCGATATATCTTTTTTAATTTAATTGGTTATTCTATTGCTAGTAGTCACTATTATATAATTTCTAAGGTATAATAAGAATAATCTTAGATCAGGAGTAGTGTAAAATTTATAAAGGTTAAATGATACTTCTTTATTAGTAATGCCTATTGATATTAGTCTATAGTATAGTGTATATTATTATTTATAAAGGGTATAAAATTTCTTAAAATAGAAGTCTTTAAATATCCTTATTACGAATTTACTTAAGCGAGTCTTTATTTCTAGTATTACTATAACTTTGAATTTGTTACTATACTATAGTATTATCTTGATATTAAGAGGGACTTGATAATATTCCCTAGAGATTATTATTATAGTATCTTTAGGCTTCTCTTTAAGTATATAATAGTCGCCTTTTGATTTCTTATAGTTAATAAAGAACTATATAATATTATTTAAGGAGAATTCGTCTTATTGCAATTTTATAATTTGTTTAATAGCTTTTGCTATTACCTCTTATACTAATAAAACATTTCCCTAGTTTTCCTTTTTCAAACGCTTTATTATAGACTTATAGAATTTTAAAATAAACTTTTGCAAATCTTTAGGAAAGGTTTGTATAATATTGGATATATCCTTTTTAGTATTATTAAAAATTTCTAATACATTAGTAATAAGGCTATTCACTTTATCTATCAGCTTATCTTCTAAGTCTATATTATTATATGTTTTAACCTGTAGGCCGGGCCTACGACTCGATTTACTTGCTATTAGTATTCGAGGTATTTAAGGCATTTCTAAAGATAGTGATTTAAACTCGTCTAAGTTAGAAGATAAGTGGTTAGGCTAGTATTCTACTTAAGCTTTAGGTATTATAGGTACCTTATACTTAAGGACTTCTTTATTACGTGCTTCTTCCACTTGTGGGCCAGGCCTACGAGTTAAATCGGGCTCGTTTATTAATTCAGCCATTAGTAGTAGTAGCTTTGCAGCAGTAAGGATAACAAATTCCTATTTTTCCGTTTTATTATTAAAGTAGTTTATAGTATACTTAGCGAGATAAATTATCTTTTCTTTTATAATAAGTAGACTATATTATAATTATTATAAGCCGAGCGTGTTTAAAACTATTTAATTAGGAAGTGTAAAACTATTATACTAGGCAGGGCTGTCTTTTATAGTCTGAATAGTAGAGTATACAATAGTACTTAAGAAACTTATAAATTTTCTACCTTGTATACTATTTCCTTATAGCTTTTTTATACCCTCTTAGATAGTGAAATGATTTAATACCTATATGGCTTTTGCTATTAGTTAGTATGTTTTAAAAATTTTGCCAAGCCCTTATAAGGCGTTATTAGCAGTAATATCAGTTATAAAGTATATCTGAAAAAGTATACTATAAGTACTATCTATAAATTGCATTAATCTTTTTATATACTTATTTTTCTTATCTCAGTTCTTTTAAAATAAATTAACTAAATTAATATACCTTTAATACTTTTATAAAAACTTTTCTCAATTAATACCTTTGCCTTAGAGTTCCTTATCTAAGAAATCATTAAAACCTAAGAATCCTTCCTTAATAGTAGAAATTCTATAGTTAAGCACCTCAATAGATGAATTTAGGAATACCTACTATTCTATCTTACCTAATATTCTATAGGTACTTACTATATCTTCTAATAATCTTAATGACTTGCTATCTTATGAGAACCCTCCCTTTAATATTAGTTTATTATTAGTAGTGCTTAAGGACTTGCTGCCTAAGGCAATAACTGATATATTCTTCTTAGGTATGGCCTTTTTACTTATGGTTAGTAGTGCTATAATAAATTATTTAATAAGAGGGGGTAGTTCTAAATAAAGAGATAATTATTTAAGAAAGATTAATAATATAAGAGGCTTGTATTAGAAAAGATTAATAATGGAAAGATAATAGTAGTAGTGCTGCTAGTGCTGGTATTTAGTAGGGTTATAGAAAAGGTAAAAAAAAGTATAATTGTAGTGCGAGGAGAGGTTTATTTATAAAGATGGGAATTGCGCTAATATATAAAGGAAAAGTAGGCATGAAGAGGCTGGAAGTAGGAATAAAAGTAGGGTATAACGCATATAAGGACCTATAATTAGTAAATGACAATTGTCAAAGGTGAGGACAATATTTTAAAGGTAAGCATTAGAAGTTGTATATAAAGGGAATAATTAAAGAATGAATTATATAAAGAGTAAAGTAAATAAAGAATATATATAAAATTGTTGAGATGGGTGATATAGCTATCACTCCGATGTATTATTATATGACCCTACTGCTTAGTCGGTAGGATATTAATATATATATAGCTATAGGAGAAGAAAGGGGTAACCTTTCTTCCCTAACTCTTACTAATATATCGACTATTAACCTTTAGAAGTTTCTTATACCTACTGCGCCGACTCACTTAAGCTTAATAGGTTATAAGCCTTAGATAGACCGATAATAGATTATTAACTTCCCTTAGAAAGTACTTATGCTATAACTATTAGTAGGAAGTTGAATAAGACTTATAGTAAGAGGTAAGCAATCGGCAAATAGGAGGTGTGATTCCCTATTTAGCTAACTTATATTACAAAAGGTGTGATTCCTTGCTTTATAACCCCTTCGGTACTGCAAGAGGTATAATTCCTTGCTTTATTATATTTCGTAAGAGGTATGATTTCCTGCGTTATAGCCTAAAAACCCTTTTCGATAAGAGGACTTCCTCCCTATTTAATACTTCTATAATACCTGCTATTTAATCATTTCGACTTTTCAATAAGAGGAGTGCCCTTAACTATTTAATTTATTTGATTTTAACGCAATTCGATTCGAAATAGCAATAGCTTCTGATTCCGATCGAAACACTAGACTTAAAGACCTTTAACTCTTTTAAAAGAACTAGTAATAATAGTTCGACGATTTAAAGCTTTACTTTAAGAGTAAAGGCATTGAAATAGCAATTCAAAAGACACTTATTAAATACGTAAGAATAGCCCCTTATACTCCTTCTACTAATTCGTCTACTTCTACTTTAATAGCTAATACAATTGCTAAAGATTTGCTAAATATATTAAATAAGCTTAGCTTAAGAGCTTTAATAGATAATAACTAAGAATCCTAAAAGCAGATTTTAAATATAAAAAAGGAGAATAAGTATAAATTAGCCTTAGCCAAATGTAAGCTTAAGATTAATAAAGGTTTAAGCGATAAAGACCGAGATTTTATTTAAGTTTATAATAATATAAAGATAAGATAGGATATATTAAAGGTAAAATACTCTTAGACAACTGCCTTTAATACTTAGCATCTGCTATAGCAGATCACTTTATTTTAATATAGAAAAGATAAAGATAGTAAGGATATAGATATAAATATAGACTCTGCTTAATCTATACTATATAAAGTAAGGAGGAGAGTAAGAGCCGCAGATCCTAGGATAGCTATAACTTTTAGGAAAACTTAGCTTTTTAATTTCTTACTTAATAGCCTCCCTTTTAAGTTTGCTATTGCGAAATAATCTCTTCTTATCTAACCTAACCTTAAGATCTATAAGAAGATCGACCTCCTTTGAATTATTAAGTAAGACCTTAAAGGACGCTTTAAGTTGGCAAATACCGCATTATAGGGCAATGATAAGCTTAAGAAGAGGAAAGAGCGCAAGATAAGCCCTTAAGCTTATTAGAGATACTACTTTTATAATAGTACTTATAATATTACTAATTGTAAAGTTAGAAGGTAACTGATTGATATAGTCGCCAGCTTTAATATTAAAAAGCAATTAAAGCAGAAGTTAAAAAGCAAACTACCCTTATCCTACCGAAGGCCGCAACTATTAAAGAAAGGCAAAGGAAAAGGCTATTTAGCCAGAACTTTAGCAGATACTTTTAATAATAATAATAGGTTATTTAAACCTAAATCTACTTTTAATAATTCAAATAATAATTATAATAAAGATGCTTACATTTTAAAAGCCGATCTTTATAAGATCTTTAAATCCAATTAGTATAGTAATACTAATTATATAGTATATATAACTAATAAACCCTACTTATTTAAAGGCCCGCTTATTAAAATAAAAAGGCGCTCTATTAAGGTTAATAGTAGAAGGTTATATATAGATTCGATAGGTATAGTAAAGATGAATATTGCTAGCATTTCTTTCCTTTTGCAAAATGTTCTCCTTATACTTAGCTTAAGTATTAATCTTTTATCTAGCTATAAGATTTATATAGAATTGAATTATATAAGAGTTTTTAATAATCAATTTATATAATTTATAAATAATAATTATAAAGTGATCTTTAAGGCTAAAATTAAAGATAGACTTTATATTATTTCAAAGGTGATATTATAAAAATTAACTCTTAAGCTAAACTTATAAGTAGATTCCTTTAAGGAAAGTGCATTCTTTACCCTAATACAATTAAGCAAGGATAAGGAGAATAGATAGACTTTTAAGCTAGGATTATAAGTGAAACTTGCGAAAATAACTCTTAAGCTAAGATTATAGGTAGATTATAAAGTATTTTTAAAGATGACTTTTAAGCTAAGATTATAAGTAAATTTAATAGAAATGACTCTTAGGCTAGGATTGCAAGTGGATTTTGCAGATTTGCTAATAATAACTCTTAAGCTAAGATCGCAAGTGAAATTCGTAGAAATGACTCTTAGGCTAAAACTATAAGTGAAATTTGCAAATTCGTTAGAAACGACTCTTAAGCTAAGACTGTAAGTAGATCTTACGATTTTATTAAAAACGACTCTTAAGCCAGGCTTATAACTGGAAAACGGCAAAACCTTAAACTGCTATTATTAGTCCTTTTTAACCGCTAATAATAAAGTATTAATTAATAATAGGCTACTAAAGCTATTAAAAGCCGAAAGCCTATTAAGGTATTAGCTAATATATAAAAGATTCGTATATTTAAGACTAGAGAAATTAAAGGGCCTATATAAGGTCTTAACCTTAAAATAGAAGATTTAAGTACTAAAGGATCGCTTAATATACTGAATTTGCAAGCTAATAAAACTTTAAAATCGGACGCAAATTAAGCTTAGTTTATAAAAAGATTCAATACTAGCGCTAATATTTATTAATACTATTAGACTATTTACAACTTTAATCAAAGGAAATAATTGGTTTTCTTAAATAGTAGATAATTCTACTTAATAGATATAAACCATTTGCACTAGGACTAAATCTAAGCTTATAGAAAAGCTAGAAACTTAGAAAGTAATAAAGGAATGCTAGACTTAGTTAAAGCTAATAGCTATTAAATCTGATAGTATATTAGAGATTAAGGCAAAGCTTAATAAATAGGTAAAATAAAGAGTTTATTATAAACCAACTATAATATATAAAGGTTCTTATTAAAATAGTATCGCTAAGCGAAGCATCTAGCAAGTAGAGACTGACTATCGCACTCTACTATAAGATGCTAACTTACTATTAGAATTCTAGGACCTTGCAATTAAAGCAGATATATACCTACAAAATAGAATAAGTAGTAGACTAATAGTCAATAGTACTTAAATATTATTATATAAGGTATATTTTAAATAGAAACTAAGCTTAGACTATATCTGCGTCTTTAAAAGTATCTGCTACTCCTATATTAGCCTAAAGTCCTAGCCTATAAGTATAAAGAGTAAAAAGCTAATAGACTAAGGTAAAGAATATATATTTATTAAATATATTAAATAGATAATAAAGCAATAAATAATATATGCACTAGATCTAAGGCAAGTAATTATATCCTTAATAGTTGAGTTTAATAAATCTTAAAATAGGAGGGAGCTATCCTTAAAGCTTTATATACTTAAAGATTCGCAAGGTATACTACTTAATAATAATACTATTAAGCCGAACTAATAACCCCTCTCTCTTAGCTTAGGTATATTAAGCATACCTGCTGATCGATAACCTACTAATTACCTAAAGGCCGAATAGACTATTCCTATTATCTGCAAACTGCTTAAAGTATAGAATAACTTTAATATTATTATCCCTTTAGTTAAAGCACCTATAGTAAAGGATACTCCTAAAATAGGTATAAGTAATAATAAGCCTCTACTACTAGAAAGCAGTTCCTTAGATAATAAGCCTATAGAACCTATAGCTGAACCTACGCCTTTAAAGAGGAATAAAGACTTAGAACTAGAAGACGCCTTAGATAAACGCAAGTCTAAGCATATCTAAGCTATAATAGCATATAGGATCTATAAGCTCGAACTTTAATAGAGCTTTAATAAAGATAATACGTTCTTAGCCGCTAAGAGGATAATGAAAATCTCTCTTCTAAAGATATATAATAAAGTTATTAATAACCTAAAGAATAAAGCAATATAGAATGAGGTAATCTAAGAGGAGATAAGCTCTCTTATTACAAATGGTATATAAATAGAGGAACTAATACTAAAGGATATAAACCTAGTTTTAATAAAGTAGGTCTTTATAATTAAGATATATGCAAATAGGACCTTAGAACGTTATAAGGTAAGGCTTATAGCTAAGGGCTTCTTCTAATAGTATAAAGAAGACTACTTTAATACATTTGCGCTAATAGTTCGCATAAACACCCTTTGCATATTTATAGTAATAGTAGCTGCTAAGGACCTTAAATGCAGATAGTATAATATTAAAAATGCATTTACTAAAGCGATTATAAAGGAATGGATTTTTCTCTCCTAACCTAATAGTATTCTTATATATATTAGCCACTCTTTCTATATACTTTGCAATATCTATAGGCTTAAATAATTAGCCTATAATTAAAACCTCTTATATAGCTCTGCTTTAGTAGAAATAGGATTCGTTTAGAGCTTAGCTAACCCTTATCTATTTACTTATACTAAGTGTAGAATCAAGTTGCTATTATATATTAATAATATTACTACAGCTATAAAAATAACTACTCAATTGGATTGGTTCTTTATGACTATTCGGAAACGTTTTAATACTAAGGATCTAAAGGGAATTCATAAGATCCTTAGTATTTGCATTATAAGGAACCGCTCTACTTAAAAACTCTAGTTAGACTAAGAGCAGTATATTAAGAAGATCCTAGACTGAATAGGACTCTCTACTTATACTCTTAACTTTAAGCTAAAGCGTACTCTAATCGAAGGAAAGTATAATAAGTTAAAGCCTATTAATAAAAATAAGTAAAGAGGAGATCTAAAGAAGTACTAATAGGATATTAAAGCAATTATATATACTATGGTATATATAAGATTAGATATCGCCTTTATTATTAAGCAACTTAATTAGAACTTAAAGGATCTGATAATTTAATATAAGAATGCAATCAAGCGACTTAAAAGGTACCTTCGATTGATAATTATATAAAAGGTAAAATATAGACTAATAAAATATATAAGCGCAAAGCTTAAAGTATATACTGATTCTAACTAAGCAAATATAAAAGGTTGGAAAAGTATATCTAAAAGCGTAGTAGTACTATATAGCAGACCTATATTATAAGGAAGTAGGAAGTAGAAATCAATAGCTATCGCAAGCACTAAGGCCGAATATATATTAATATTATTAAATTGTAAGTAAGGATTATAAATCGCTTAAGTTTTAAAAGATATAGGTTTTATTAAGTATATTAGATAAGATAGGAACTATATTAATCTTTAAGCAGATAATACAAAGGTGATTGCACTCGCTAAGAATCTATACTTATATAAGCGATTAAAATATATTAATATTACTTACTACTTTATCTACGACCTTATTATAAAAAATAAGTTATTAATTACCTATATCTTAACCGATCGAATAGTAGCAGATGGATTTACAAAGCTATTAAAAATAGTTGCAAAGTTCAAAGCATTTAAAGATATACTAAGGTTATAGAAGATAGTAGGGGCTTAATAGGCTTAAGGACGACTCCTAGGCCTACTTTACAAATTAGGTCATATAATCTTATAAAGGAAAGTTTTTAAATCGACTCTTAAGCCTAGATTGCAAGTTAAATTATATAGTCTTATAAAGGAATATCTTTTAAGAAATTTGACTCCTAGTCCTATCTTATAAGTAAGATTAGTGATTTTAATAAAGGTTGCTATTAATTAATTGTTTTTAATTTAAAGAGATACTTAAGAGTTGGATTAGCGCAAAAGGATAGTTATTATTTTCCCAACTATAGGTCAATTAAAGTAAGGTCTAAGTAAGGGTATTAAGATAGGTAATATAGCTATCACTTTAATATATTATTATATAATCCTACTGCTTAATCGGTAGGATGTTAATACATATATAGCTATAGGGGAAGAAAGGGGTAACCTTTCTTCCTTAACTCTTATTAATATATCGACTATCGACCTCTAGAAGTTTCCTATACCTACTGCGCCGACTCACTTAAGCTTAATAAAAATAGAATAATAGGTTAAGAATAAAGAGGTATAGGTATATAGAAAGTAGATAATCCTAAAAAAAATTCAATATCTAATTCGCAATCTCTCTAAATGGTTTTCAAAGGGGGAGTAGACTATAATTCTCTAGATTAATTCGATTTAATTATCAGTTTTATTATCACTTCAAAGTCTTCTTCTCTTATATTAGTTCTCATTTTTCAGCGATTTCTCAGCTTTAGGGACCTCTCTTAAAGGATCTTCTATTAGTACCCTTAGATTTAGTAATTAAGGTTCATTTGGACTATCTTATAGACTTAAGCTAGCTAAGTCCAACCTTACTCATAGGCCAGGCCTATAAGTCAGTCTTGGCGTTTTTAAGCTTAAGGGTAAAAATAAGAGATTAGTTCCTAAATTAGGGTTTAATACTATACTAGCGTCTTAGTTTATCTCTTTTCCGAATTTTCTTATAATAATACCTTTATCAATTAATGCATTAGGCTCTTAAATAGCATTTACTTTATTACGCTATCCCTAAGACTTAAGTCTATAAAGAAGCGACTTAGTATTTGTAATATTTATTTAGGCCTTAATAAGGGCATTAAAGAGCTTCTAATTATATTCTATAAGGTGGATTTTCAATTCGTCTTTATTAAGAAGAAATAACTCCTATACTTTGATTATAACTAATAGATCTATTTAAAAGCGTCGACTAATAATAGCTTTAAAGAGGCTGCTGCAGTTCTTAAAATGAAAAGCTACCTTAAAAGGTGCAGTGGTTCTACTTATATTAATCTATTAAGGTACTAGAGGTTGCTTTAAAGCAAAGATTGAAAAGATAAAATTAGAGATTCGAGTCTTATTTTCTAAAGTGTTCTTATCGCAGACAGCTGTATAATTATTGTAAAAGGCTATAAAACTACTAGTCTTATAAGAATTATCTAAAAGCATTCTAAGAAGGTATCCCTATTTTATTATTATTATAATTGGATTGTGTCGTGCAGAATGGGCGGAGTCTCCACTTATTCTGGAGACCCTCCACGTGACTCTGCTTAGTCATAGACTCTCCCTTTTTCTTTCCGAAGTCGCCTTACCATACATACACTAGATAATAATACAATCAATCATCTTCATCCACATCAGCGAGCCTCCTGAGCGACCCAATGAAGGCCCTCCAGCCGACCGCACCACAGATTGCTATTATTAGTAATAGGTTATAAGATCTCCTTTCGCTTTAATTTCGCAGTCATTTAAGCTAATTGAGATTTTGAACCAAGTGCCTAGGAAGTCTATCGACTTATCTTCTTCGCAAATAGAGTGAGTTTTATATTCGACTAAGAGCCGACCTACCTATTAAGGCTTTTAAAAGCTGGCCTTTATCTAATTAATAGGATCTGATAATCTAAGACTTGCTTTCTAATAAAATTAACTTGCAGGCCAGGACTGCGAGTGAAAATCGGAATTTCTTTATTAGTAGTACTTGCATCTCTCTTTATCGAAATAACTTAATTATAAAGACTAAGGCTAATCAATTAAGAAGGTTTAAAGTAGGCTATAAGCTAATAGGCTCCTTTACTTTTTACTATTATAATTAAAAGGTAGAGTCTATAATATATCTAAAGGACTTATTAAGTAAGATTAAATATTATATTATAAAGAAAATAAGAAGGTATAAAGGTTATATTATCTATAAGGCAAAAGTAATAAAGGTATATCTCTACTTCTTATCTTATTATAAAAAGGAATATACTTATAAAAGTACTATTATTAATAGTAAAATTGTCGGTTAAGAAGCGGTATCTAAAGGGTTTAAGCATTACAATTGACCCTTCTTCCTTTATTTCTTCTTACTATTTATTACTTAATAATATCGAAAAGAAGGAATTGTTCTATTTAATTGGCTCTAATACCTTTAAGACTTTAGGATTAGCCTTGAATTTTATAGCACTTAAAGATGCCTCTATTATTAATAGGTTGGATTTGCGTATCTTTGAAAAGATAAAGAATTAATTATTAAAGTAGATTAGAAAAAGATTAATATCTTCTATTATATAAAGAAGTTTAAAGTATTTAATAGTTTTATTAATATTAAATCCTTTATAATTGAGATTATAGTAAACTAAAAGAGAGCGAATATAAAGGTTGCAAAGTCTTCTTCCTTCGATTCTTATGCTAAGAAGATACTATCGAAAGCGAGTCTTTATTATAAAGGACACTTGAATATTATATTATTCTTTAAGCTTAAGGTTGAAAATGACCGATTAAGGCATGTTGCTATAATTACAAATATCTTAATTAATAGATTCCTTTTTACATTCTCTTTCTTATAAGATAAAATAGTCTTATTTAGTATTTGAAAGACTAGGTTCTTGACTTTTATAATTATTAAAGAATTGAATAATATCTATAAGGGCGAACTTATTTAAAATAAGCTATTAAATCTATTTAATAGCTCTCTTAATCGTCTTTAAAGCAGTTAGAATAAGGTCTTCCCTTATATTATTATTTTTAAAACAATTGTATATAAATATAAAGAAGTTAAGAACTAGCTCCTTTAAGTTATTAAAGAAGGAGTTTAAGCGAGCGTGCAATCCTTTGATTTTAAATTACAAATTAGCTAAGGTGGCTATTAAACGATCTATCCTTTTTAAAGGTTAAGCTAAAATAGGTCGTTTAGCTAAAGGAGAGTCCTTTAAAGATTCCGAAAATTCTAAAGAGGCTATATTAAGCGTTTGGGCAGTTTATTCGATAGCAGTTTTTAGAATTATTTTAATAAAAGGCAAGTTAAGTCTAGTTTTAAAATTCTTATTTCTAACTCTTAATCTAAGACCGCGAGTTAAATTATATAGTTTAATACTTATTATATCTTTAGGTTAAGAAGCGAATTTTAAAGTAGGCTTAATTATAAATAACTAATTCCCTTCTTTATTATTAAAGAAATCTCGTTTAAACCTTAGTATAAGAGTCTAATTCTCTTTTAAAATAAGCAAACTATAAGTAGAAGCGCAGAGCCTTAGTATATTAATAATAGTACTATTAGGTAAGGTAATATCTATAGCCTAATTTGATCTTTTTATAGTCTTATTAGCTATTATAAGTACTGCATTAGATAAGCCTATAAATCTGCGACCGCAAATTCAATTGCCTTAGAATTTTATTACTCCTTTTTAAATAATAAAGAAATTGAGAATTTAAATAGCTCTGGCTATAAGAGTATTTTCCTTAAGAATTTTTAATAATACTCGCCTTCTATTATTAGAATTAATATTTATTAAAAAGCGCAAATAAAATAGGAGTCCTCTTTTATTAATAATTAAATTATCTAATTATTAAATAGATTCTTCTCTTTTATCTTAGTTTATTTTAAAAGTATCGGCTAAGGTTATATATTAATTTATATTAGCTAAGAATTCCTCTTTAAAGATTCCCTTTAGTCTTAATTCTTCGATTAGGAAGTTATTAAATTAGAGAATTCCAGGGGCCACTTAAGTTGAAAGGTTATTAATAGCATTCGCATAAGCTAAAAGGAGTTTTTATTACTTTATATCTCCTAAGGCTGCGTAGGTCGATTTGAAGTTCTCTAACAATATAATAGCTCTACTATCTTAAGAGAAGTTTGTAATTAATGCTTATTTATCCCTTATTATAGTAGATAAAACCATTTATAAGTTCTTTAAAAGTATATTACTTATAAAAGATAGGAAGTATAAATAAGAAAGTTTAATAGAGTATAGGAATTAAAAGGGTATATAAGCTGCAATAGGTTTGCTATATATATATTAAGGAAATTGGACTTTTTATTTATTATTTAAAGAAAGTAATAGGAATACTATAATTAAAGGCTAATATTAAGAATGTAAAATAAGTTAAAGTAGGCAAGAATTTAAAGTAATCCTAAAAGATCTATATTTTAAATAATAAAGGAGGTATCCTTACCGAAAATGTAAAAATAAGAATTAAAGGAAAGTAGGATAATTGATAGGCTAAGAAATCGTTTAGTATTCCTATTTGCATTCTTTAGATATTTTAAGAATAATAACTTAAGGTTGCGATTAGTTAAGTATTTTAATATTCTTTACTTATAAGACCAGCTTATAAGTTAAGTTGGAAAAATCTTAGTCTTTATCTAAAGGTTTAAAATTGCTTATATTACTATCAGTTCTTATAGAAGATTCGAAGGTTATATCAATTTCTAATTCGTCTTTTAAAGGGAATAAGGTCTAATTGCATTAATAAAAGCGCTTTAGTTAGTTAGCTGCAAAGGTTCCTTTAATATCGATTCTATTAAGTTCCTAAAGAGAATAGTATCCCTTTTCTTTTTACTTAAACTTAATCTTAAATAGACTAAGCTATTAATAGTTAAGTTTAATATCTGCTAATATATTAATACTTCTTATAATATTATAGATTAGGATAAGATCATCTTTTCAAATAAGGTGCGTTTTAAGTACTTTAGAAGTAGCCTATGCTTCCTTAGCTTTTTTCTAATATCATTTCTTTTATAAAATGATTTCCTTTATATCTATATCTTAAAGCTTAAGTTATTAGCATCTTATTATAAGTAAATCGGAACAGTTTTAAATTTGACTATAATCGAATAATCTTTAAATAGGCTATTAGGATTTAAGAGGAAGCTATACCTCTCTACTATAGATAAGGAAAAATAGTATAATTCTAGTCAGTTTATAAATTATCATTCGATAAGTAAAGAGTATTTTATAAAAGTATTTTATTTAATTCTTAAATCCTTTATAAGTAACTTTAGATAACTTATTAAGAATATTATAATATCCTTACTTTATTACTTTATTAGCTTTCGAGTTATATACTAAGATTTAAACCTATCTAATATTATATTTTTATAAAAAAGCTTTAATTACTCCTTTATTTTTAAGGCCTCTATTAATAGTTAGTTTATTAAAAAGTCTATAGCAATAGACTATATCTTCTTAAAGGAACTTTATAATAGATTTAAAGTTAGTAGATTTTAAAGGTCGTCCTTTAGGCCATCTTAATAGGTCTTCCTTTATTAGAATAAAATATATAATCCTATTTTCGGTTATTAGTATTTATATAATATTAAGATTGACTTTATAAAAAAGGCCTAATAGCTAGGTTAGGAATAGGGGATTCTCTTTATAACCAGGTTTTCGTTTCTAATAGGGGATACAACTTTTCATAAAAGCTTTGCAATCTTTAAAAGAACCCTTTTAAAAGAATTTTCTTAAGAGTTAGTAGTAAGTGGACTTAGCTCCTTAGTAGCCGGTCTTCTTATAAATATCTTAAATAGCTTTAGCTTATAGTTTTTTATTATTTAAGCAGAGTTATATAAGGAATGAGTTATCGCTCCTTTTAAATAATTATCTTTCTTATATTAGATAAATCAGAGCTTTAGCTTTGAATTTCTAAAAATCTTTAAGAGCAATTGTCTTTAATCGTTTAAGCGTAATTAAAAATTTTACAATTTCTTTAAAGTTACTTAAGTAGTTAGGTGATAAAATTCTTTTAGTTAACTCGCGGGCTAGGCTTATAAGTCGAGTCCCTTTAAGGTAATATATTAATAGATAACTAACTTTGTTTTCTACTTACTTATTAATATCTATTTCGTCTTCTTTAATTAAATTAAAAGGGTAGGACTAAGTTCTTTTTAAAAGGCCGTTGGCAATAGTATTTTTCATTCTTAGAATATATTTAACTTTAAAGTCTATTAGTCTTATTTAAGTAATCCATTTTATTAGTAAGGCTTTTAATAGGTCGCTTATAGCTCTATTTAGTTATTCTATTAGCACTTTAGCATTAGTTTTAAAGATAAAGTAAGTACTATAAAGGTCGCTTCTTATCTTTTTTATTACCTTTAAAGCGCCTTTACATTCCTATTTAATAATATTATACTTTATCTCCGCTAGATTCTAAAGACTACTTTTAAAGCGAGCTAGATGTCTTTTCTATTAGCTATTAGCTTATTAAAGGACGGCACCCTATTCGATTAAGCTTGCGTCAACTATTAGTATAATTAGCCTAGCGTCAGCTCTATAGTCTATTTTAATCAGATATAGCACTTTAAGTAATGCTTGCTTTAGTTGTTTTATAGCCTTTATTTAAGATTCCTCCTATTGAAACTCAGCCCCTTTTTAAAATAAGGCATAAATAGGTGCTGCCTTTTTAACAAAATCCTTGATTTAAATGCGATAGTATATTATAATACTAATAAACGCGCGAGCTTCTGCTATATTATTATACCTCTTCTATTTATCGATTTTAAGTACTTTAGCCCTCTAAGGACTTCAGCTATTAGAATCAGTAATAAAACTAATAATTTCTATCAATAGAAGATAGTATTATAACTTCGGACTAACTATTGCTCTTACCCTTTCGAATTGTATAAGTACCTAGTCTAGGTTCTAAATATATTCTATTATAAATTATTATATATTAAAAAGAACTTCTTTATAGTTATAGAATGATCTTAATCCTTTTACTCTTATATTATCTATATAAAAGAGCGCAATATTAGATATGCAATCTACTAGTATCTTATAGATTACTTAAATAAATTAAGCGATTGAATTTATAGCCCTTTAAGGTAATCTTATTATTTAAAGTAGCTTAAGAGGGGTTTGAATTACTATTATATCTCTCGATTTAATATTAAGAATAAATTAGTTATATTTAAAGAAGAAGTTAATAAAAGAGCTATAGGTTAATCTTACGAATTCATTTAAGAACTTATTTATATTCGGAGGAACGTTAGCGTCTTTAATAATTATTCAGTTCATCTTTACTACTACTATTATTAGTCTATAAGTTCCCTTCTCTTTCTTAGTAACTAGGAACCATTTATTCTTATAAGGGCTATTATAAAACTTAAGAACACTTTGCTTTAGCCTATCCTTTAATATTTCGATTACCTTTTCTTAAAGAGTTTTAAGGATCCCAAATGTTTTCTCTTACTAGGCTTTGTAAAGTATTATCTTAATCTTAATATAAGGTATAACCTCTTCTTAAATCTAGCTAAGTTCCGTTTAATCAAAAGCTAAGGCGTCCTTTCGATTTATTAAGGTTTTATAAAGTAGTTCGCATTCTTATTCTATTAAGTTATCTTTAATTTTTAATATATCGAAATGTTCTTTTATTAGCCGATATCCAATAGGTTTATTAGAAAATCTGCTTATAATAAACTTATCAAATTTGCTACCTAACTTTAAAGGTCGAAGCTTCTTATCTTATTTAAATTAATCATCTAGTCCTTTAGGCTTTAAGCTATTAGAGATTCCCTAATCTACCAGTTATACTTTATCGGCCTTGCTTTTATATATAATTCAAATATTAACTAATACTATACTTCTCTACTTCTTTCCTTTTTTATCAAATCCTATAAAACGGTCCGAATTTTCCTTTTTAAAAATAAATAAAAGATTTTCTAAGTCGTTAATTTAAAGTACGTAAATAGAAATATTATTAGTAATTTTATTATTTTTCATTTGCAGGTCCGGCCTATAAGTGGTTTTTAGGTTTTTTAAAATAATTAATAAATTATCGAAATTTATAAAACGAACTCTCTTTTCTACCTTATTTTTCTTTTTTCTTAATTATTAAGCTAATAAAACGCTAATTATACTATTTTTCAAAATTCCAGATTTGACTCCTAGTCTAGGATCGCGAGTTAAATCACTATTATTTAAAATCGATAAACTTACCTTTCTTTTGCTATAACTCCTCACTAAGTGCCTTCCTTTATTAGTATTAAGCCTAGCCCTTATACTAGCTAATCGTTTCTCAAAACCTTATTTTAGAATTCGGCTATATCTCTTATAATAACCATTTATCCTTTTAAGGATCGATTTATATTTTAAAGACTAGCTTTTATAAGCCTATCTTTAAGATAGTTAAATATTAGCTAAGATTCTAAAATAAAGGGCATTTTTAAAAGAATATTATTTAAAGAATTCTCTATTATTAGAAAGTTAGTATAATTAATAATTCCTTTAACTCTAACCTTTACATTTTTTACCTATCTATTAAAATTATATCTTAATCTAAAGATAGTCGAATAAATAAGGAGTCGATCGCTAACAATTGTTAATTAAGCTATTTCTACTACTTTTCTAATTATTATATTAACTTTTAAACTATAATCGATTAGAGCCTTTACTTTAACTAATTCTTCTATAGAATAAATAATAATAGGGCTTTTTATCATAATTACTAAATAATTTCGATTGATATTCTAAGATATTAAAGCTATTGCCATAATATTATAGTACCTTTAGGTTCCTTTATCTTTTATAATTTAAAGATATTTAATTAAGGCTAAGTGCTTTTTAAAGTTCTTTTATATTATAATTTCCATTTCCTTATTATTATTTAAATCTTTAAAAGCAATTAGGATATGCTTTCTTAGTACTTTATCAAAGCGTTTAATTAAACTAAATAGGTCTTTAAACGTAAGGTTAATTTGCTAAGCTATAATATTCTTTATAGCTTTCTCTATTGCGGTTGAACTAGCGTATTTATTAACGAATTTCTCCTATTTTAATATCTATCTCTTTCGCTTAGGGTTAAGGGTTTACGTAATAACTTCGACTTCTTAATCTTTAAGCTTAAAGCCATCTTTGTCTATTATATCTTTAATCAATTTGTCTATTATATTAGCTTTATCCTTATCTACTGCGGTTTTAGATTATTAGGTATCTTTTAGCATTTGGACTCTATATTGAGATTCCTAAGTTATATGCATTGATTTCTGGACTTTAGCTGGTTTTATTAATATTAAAGGAATAGTAAATCTAAAAGGACGCTGAGTATTTTAAGGATTTCTAGATATAGAAGTAGCATTAATATTAGTAGAAATATTATTATTTACCTACTTTAAAATAGAGATACCTTTGACTTTAATAGTAGTCTAATTCAAAGTTTGGTTAATAAGCACTCCCTTAGGTAGATTGCTAGCTGGACCTATATATATATAAGTTAGGACTTTGGAATTGATTTCGATAATGCGCTTCTATTCGGCTAAATCCTCGTCCTACTTTATATTATATATTATTATTCGAATAGTCTATAGCTATAAACGATTCTAGTGTTTTTTAATAGGGATAGCGTCTGGCCTAGGATCTCTAATATAAAGTATCCTATACTTATTAATATATATAACCTTAGTGTTAATAAATCGAAGGAAAAGAGGGCAATTGTTACAGTACTTATATAAAGCGCAGTTAAGTTCTTTATTATTGCAAAAGTTATAGGTTAGTTATCTTCTATTACTATTTCCTTAGTATCCTATGGCATTGATATTAGTAGAGTGCTAGTTAGGATCAATTCCTCTTTCTTTAGCTAGCTATTGCATTCTTATATTAGCTGGTTATTCCAAATGATAAGAAGTAAGAGTCTGGTAATAGGAACTACTAGGTTGGCTTATAGTAGCTGAGTTTTATCTATTATTAAACTAGGAAATATATTATTTTTCTTATAAAAGATTATTAATTCTAGTTTCTAAGCTTTGAATTTAGAGTTCTATAAATTAGGTCTTAAGTTTATTAATTCTAGGGTTGGATCTTACTCTTAGGTCGGGCCCGCGAGTAAAAGGTATGACTATTAGGTTCTTCTTTACCTCTTCTATAACTTCCAGAGCTTTCGAGTGTTCTTGGATTAGGCTCTTAAGGTCTTTAGTATAAGAGGGAGTAAGGGCTTTTTCCTACTTTATAATATTAATAGTTCTTTTACTAAGATCTGATTTTAAAGCAAAGGCTAAGAATTCCTTAAATAAGGCGAAGGTTATAAGGTCTTGCTTATCAATCTTAAAATGCTTAATGATCTTATTTTAAAGGCTAATAGGTAATCTAAGTAAGAAAAGGCGGCCTCTTTTAACTTTGCTAAGTATTTTCTAGCTAATTAAGGTATTTGATATATAAGTAAAAGTCCGATAGTAGTTCTTAAGTTCCTTAGGAGTTTAAGTGATTAAAACAAATTCCTTTAAGAAAGCTAAAGTATTACGAATCTGCTATTTGTCAAATTCTTGGAATTCAGACTTAAGAGCTTTAATAAGGAGTTCCTATAAACTATACGTTTATTAAGCTTAAGTGAGTCGGCGCAGTAGGTATAGGAAACTTCTAAAGGTCGATAGTCGATATATTAGTAAGAGTTAAGGAAGAAAGGTTACCCCTTTCTTCCCTTATAGCTATATACGTATTAATATCCTATTAATTAAGCAGTAGGATCATATGATAATATATTAAAGTAATAGCTATATTACCTATCTTAATACCCTTACTTAAACCTTACTCCGATTGACCTATAGTTAGGAAAATAATAACTATCCTTTTACGCTAATCTAACTCTTAAGTATCTCTTTAAATTAAAAACAATTAATTAATAGTAACTTCTATTAAAATTACCAATCTTACTTGCAAAGCAGGATTAGGAGTCAAATTTCTTAAAAGATATTCCTTTATAAGACTATATAACTTGACTTGCGATTTAAGCCTAGGAGTCGATTTAAAAACTTTCCTTTATAAAATTATATAATTTAACTTATAGGGCGGGCCTAGGAGTCGTCCTTAAGCCTGCTAAGCCCCTACTATCTTCTATAACCTTAGTATATCTTTAAACGCTTCGAACTTTGCAATTGTCTTTAATAGCTTTATAAATCCATCTACTACTATTCGATTAATTAAGATATAAGTAATTAATAACTTGTTTTTTATAATAAGGTTGCGGATAAAGTAGTAGGTAATATTAATATATTTCGATCGCTTATATAAGTATGGATTCTTAATAAGTGCAATTGCTTTTATATTATCTATTTAAAGATTAATATAATTCTTATTTTATCTAATATACTTAGCGAAACTTATATCTTTTAGAACTTAGGCGATCTATAATCCTTATTTACAATTTGATAATATTAATATATATTTAGCTTTAATGCTTGCGATAGCTATTGATTTCTACTTTTTACTTCCTTATAATATAGGTCTACTATATAGTACTGCTACGCTTTTAGATATACTTTTCCAACCTTTTATATTTGCTTAATTGGAATTAATATATACCTTAAGCTTTGCGCTTATATATTTTATTAGTTTATATCTTACCTTTTATATAATTATCAATCGAAGGTACCTTTTAAGTCGCTTGACTGCATTCTTATATCAAATCGTCAGATCCTTTAGATTTTGACTAAGTTGCTTAATAATAAAGGTAATATCTGGTCTTATATATATTATAATATATATAATTGCTTTAATATCCTATTAGTACTTTTTTAAATCTCCTCTTTACTTATTTTTATTAGTAGGCTTTAACTTATTATACTTTCCTTTAATTAGAGTACGCTTTAGCTTAAAGTTAGAAGTATAAGTAAAGAGTCCTATTTGGTCTAGGATCTTCTTAATATACTACTCTTAGTCTAACCAGAGTTCTTAAGTAGAGCGGTTCCTTATAATACAGATACTAAGGATCTTATGAATTCCCCTTAGATCCTTAGTATTAAAACGTTTCTAAATAGTTATAAAGAACCAATTTAATTAAGTAGTTGTTTTCGTAGCTATAGTAATATCATCGATATATAATAGCAACTTGATTTTACGCTTAATATAAGTAAATAGATAAGGGTTAGCTAAGCTTTAAACAAATCCCATTTTTACTAAAGTAGAGCTATATAAGAGGTTCTAATTATAAGCTGATTATTTAAGCCTATAGATACTGCAGAGTATATAAAGAGAGTGGCTAGCGCATATAGGAATACTATTAGGTTAGGAGAGAAAAATCCGTTCCTTTATAATCGCTTTAGTAAATGTATTTTTAATATTATACTATCTATATTTAAGGTCCTTAGCAGCTACTATCATTATAAATATGCAAAGGGTATTTATATAGACTATTAGCGCAAATATATTAAAGTAGTCTTTTCTATACTATTAGGAGAAGCCCTTAGCTATAAGCCTTGCCTTATAATATTCTAAGGTCCTATTTGCATATATCTTGATTATAAAGACCTACTTTATTAAAACTAGGTTTATATCCTTTAGCGTCGGTTCCTCTATCTATATGCCATTTGTAATAAGAGAGCTTATCTCCTCTTAGATTACCTTATTCTATGCTACTCTATTCTCTAGGTTATTAATAGCTTTATTATATATCTTTAGAAAAGAGATTTTCATTATCCTTTTAGCAGCTAGGAATATATTATCTTTATTAAAGCTTTATTAAAGTTTAAGCTTATAGATCCTATATACTATTATAGCTTAAATATGCTTAGACTTACATTTATTTAAGGCGTCTTTTAATTCTAGGTCTTTATTCCTCTTTAAAGGCGTAGGTTTAGCTATAGGTTCTATAGGCTTATTATCTAAGGAACCGCTTTCTAATAGTAGAGGCTTATTATTACTTATACCTATTTTAGAAGCATCCTTTACTATAGGTACTTTAATTAAAGGAATAATAATATTAAAGTTATTCTATACTTTAGATAGTTCGCAGACGATAGGAATAGTCTATTCGGCCTTTAGGCGATTAGTAGGTCGTCGATTAGCAGGTACGCTTAATATACTTAAGTTAAGAAAGAGGGATTATTAATTCGGCTTAATAGTATTACTATTAAATAGTATACCTTACGAATCTTTAAGTATATAAAGCTTTAAGGATAGCTCCTTCCTATTTTAAGATTTATTAAACTCAACTATTAAAGATATAATTACTTACCTTAGATTTAGTGCATATACTATTTATTACTTTATTATCTATTTAATATATTTAATAAATATATATTCTCTACTTTAGTCTATTAACTTCTTACTCTTTATACCTGCGGGCTAGGACTTTAGGCTAATATAGGAGTAGCAGATACTTTTAAAGACGCAGATATAGTCTAGGCTTAGTTTCTATTTAAAATATACCTTATATAGCGATATTTAAGTACTATTAACTATTAGTCTACTACCTATTCTATTTCGCAAGTATACGTTTGCCTTAATTGCAAGGTTCTAGAATTCTAATAGTAGGTTAGCATCTTATAGTAGAGTGCAATAGTCAGTCTCTACTTATTAGATACTTCGCTTAGCGATGCTATTTTAATAAGAACCTTTGTATATTATAGTTAGTTTATAATAAACTCCTTATTTTACCTATTTATTAAGCTTTACCTTAATCTTTAATATATTATTAGACTTAATAGCTATTAGCTTTAATTAGGTCTAGCATTCCTTTATTACTTTTTAAGTTTTTAGCTTTTCTATAAGCTTAGATTTAGTCTTAGCGTAAATAGTCTATATCTATTAAGTAGAGTTATCTACTATTTAAGAAAACCAATTATTTCCTTTAATTAAGGTTATAAATAGTCTAATAGTATTAATAGATATTAGCGCTAATATCGAATCTTTCTATAGACTAAGCTTAATTTGCGTCCGATTTCGAAGTTTTATTAGCTTGCAAATTTAGTATACTAAGCGATCCTTTAGTATTTAAATCTTCTATTTTAAAGTTAAGACCTTATATAGGCCTTTTAATTTCTCTAGTCTTAGATATGCGAATCTTTTATATATTAGCTAATACTTTAATAGGCTTTCGGCTTCTAATAGTTTTAGTAGCCTATTATTAGTTAATACTTTATTATTAGTAGCTAGAAAGGACTAGTAATAGTAGTTTGAGGTTTTGCTATTTTCTAATTGCAAGCCTGGCTTAGGAGTTGTTTTTAGTAAAATCGCAAGATCTACTTATAGTCTTAGCTTAGGAGTTATTTCTAACGAATTCGCGAATTTCACTTGTAGTCCTAATCTAGGAGTCATTTCTGCGAATTTTACTTGCGATCCTAGCTTAAGAGTTATTATTAGCAAATCTGCAGAATCTATTTATAATCCTAGCCTAAGAGTTATTTCTATTAAATTCACTTATGATCTTAGCTTAAGAGTTATCTTTAAGGATACTTTACAATCTACTTATAGTCTTAGCTTAAGAGTCATTTTCGCAAGTTTCACTTGCGATCCTAGCTTAAGAGTCTATCTATTCTCCTTATCCTTACTTAATTATATTAAAGTAAAAAGTGCACTTTCCTTAAAGGAATCTACTTATAAGTCCGGCCTAAGAGTCAATTTCTATAATATTACCTTTGAGATAATATAAAGTCTATCTTTGATTTTAGCCTTAAAGATCACTTTATAGTTATTATTTATAAACTATATAAATTAATTATTAAAAACTCTTATATAATTCAACTTTATATAAATCTTATAGCTAGATAAAAGATTAATACCTAAGTTAAGCATAAGGAGAACATTTTATAAAAGGAAAGAAATGCTAGTAATATTTATCTCTACTATACTTATCAAATCTGTATATAACCTTCTACTATTAACCTTAATAAAGCGCCTTTTTATTTTAATAAGCGGGCCTTTAAATAGGTAGGATTTATTAGTTATATATACTATATAACTAGTATTACTATACTAATCGGATTTAAGGATCTTATAGAGATCGGCTTTTAAGATATAAGCATCTTTATTATAATTATCATTTAAATTATTAAAAGTGGATTTAAGTTTAAATAACCTATTATTATTATTAGAGGTATTTGCTAAAGTTCTGGCTAAATAGCCTTTTCCTTTGCCTTTCTTTAATAGTTGCAGCCTTCGGCGGGATAAGGGCAATTTACTTTTTAACTTCTACTTTAATTGCTTCTTAATATTAAAGCTAGCAACTATATCGATCAGTTGCCTTCTAACTTTATAATTAGTAATATTATAAGCACTATTATAGAAGTAGTATTCTTAATAAGCTTAAGGGCTTATCCTATGCTCCTTCCTCTTCTTAGGCTTATTATTGCCTTATAACGCAGCATTTGCCAACTTAGAGCGTCCTTTAAGATCTTACTTAATAGTTTAAAAGAGGTCGATCTTCTTATAGATCTTAAGGTTAGGTTAGATAAGAAGAGATTATTTCGCAATAGCGAACTTAAGAGGGAGGCTATTAAGTAGGAAATTAAAAAGCTAAGTTTCCTTAAAAGTTATAGCTATCCTAGGATCTATAGCTCTTACTTTCCTTTTTACTTTATATAGTATAGATTAAGTAGAGTCTATATTTATATCTATATCCTTACTATCTTTATCTTTTCTATATTAAAATAAAGTGATCTACTATAATAGATGCTAAGTATTAAGGGTAGTTGTCTAAGAGTATTTTGCCTTTAATATATCCTATCTTATCTTTATATTATTATAAACTTAAATAAAATCTTAGTCTTTATTATTTAAACCTTTATTAATCTTAAGCTTGCATTTAGCTAAGGCTAACTTATACTTATTCTCCTTTTCTATATTTAAAATCTACCTTTAGGATTCTTAGTTATTATCTATTAAAGCTCTTAGGCTAAGCTTATTTAATATATCTGGCAAATCTTTAGCAGTTATATTAGCTATTAAAGTAGAAGTAGACAAATCGGTAGAGGGAGTATAAAGGGCTATTCTTACGTATTTAATAAGTGTCTTTTGAATTGCCATTTCAATGCCTTTGCTTTTAAAGTAAAGCTCTAAATCGTCGAACTATTATTGCTAGTTCTTTTAAAAGAGTTAGAGGTCTTTAGGTCTAGTATTTTAATCGGAATTAGAAGCTATTGCTATTTCAAATCGAATTATATTAAAATCAAATAAATTAAATAGTTAAAGGCACTCCTCCTATTAAAAAGTCGAAATGATTAAATAGTAGGTATTATAGAAGTATTAAATAGGGAGGAAGTCCTTTTATCGAAAAGGGTTTTTAGGCTATAACGCAGGGAATTATACCTCTTATAAAATATAGTAAAGCAAGGAATTATACCTCTTGCAGTATTAAAGGGGTTATAAAGCAAGGAATCATACCTCTTATAATATAGGTTGGCTAAATAGGGAATCATACCTCCTATTTGCCAATTGCTTACCTCTTATTATAAGTCTCGTTCAACTTCCTACTAATAGTTGCAGCGCAAGTGCTTTCTAAAGGAAGTTAATAATCTATTATTAGTCTATCTAAGGCTTATAACCTATTAAGCTTAAGTAAGTCGGCGCAGTAGGTATAAGAAACTTCTAAAGGTCGATAGTCGATATATTAGTAAGAGTTAAGGAAGAAAGGTTACCCCTTTCTTCCTTTATAGCTATATATGTATCAATATCCTACTGACTAAGCAGTAGGGTCATATGATAATACATCAGAGTGATAGCTGTATCACCTATCTTAATAGCGTTTTCCATTTAAGAAAGGATTTAATAATATCTTTACTTATATAATTATAGTAGTAAGGAAGTTAAGAAATCATATCCTCTTATATAATACTAAAATTGTAATAAGTTTCCTTATATTACTTAAGGAAATTAGTAATATTGGCGCCTATAAAGTAAGGAGCGCTAAGGGAACTAGGAAGGGGAAAGTGATTAGTAATAGCCTTAAATGCGGCTATTATCATTTTATACTAACTATCTAAGTTAATAGAATTTATAAGGGGTAAAGGGGAAGCTTTAATATTGCGAGATTAATTATTAAAAAGAGTACTTTGAAATTTAAAAGGGCTTAAAGAATATTTAGAATCCAAGTCAATCTTAAAGTGATTAAGACGAGTTTGAAAAGATTTAGATAAAGGGTTAGTGAAAAGTTTAAAATTATTATTATTATTAGTATTTTTAAGCATTGATATTAAAAAAGTAGGTAGTAGTCCTAAGTTATTTAAAGATATCTTTTTATCCTCTTACTCGTAGGCTAGGCCTAGGAGTAGAATTTCGGATTCTATTAAAAGTTTAATCTAAGTTTGCTAAAAGATTTTAAATAGGTACTAAATAGCTAATAAGAGCGTTGCGACTAATCGCAATAAGATAAGGTTTATCTAATTAAGGATCAATTTTTAAAATAAGGTTTATATCTAAGATTCTTCTTAGCCTTTAGGCCAATTCTTATTAGTCCTTAAAATAAAGGGGTCTTTAGAAACGATTCTAAGGCAATTTTTAGAGTTTTATTAAGCTAAGGCGGCTGAATTATTAGATTCGGATTTCTAAGGATTCTAAGGAGGCACTTCCAATTGGAGTTTGCACTTAATATTATTTAAGTACTTGAAACCACTGCTATTTAAAATTACTATTATAGGGTTTGCCAAACTTTTTATACTAGGAAGCCGAAAATTCCGAAAATCTCAAAGTTAAGGAAGAAAATAGGGGTTTTTAAAGCAAAGCCGAAAAGGGAAAATCTAAGGTTATTAATAGTTGTTAAATGAAAATCGACAGTTTTAAGTAATTAGGCGATTAAAGATAAGGGTTTTAAAGTTGATTAAAATGCTATAAGTGTTTTAAAGACGTATTTTTCGAAAGGCCAGTCTTTTATCTGCGAATTAAGAGATTAATAAGGTCGTATAAGGATGGAAATCTTAAGAAATCGGTCTTTGCATAGGTCACTAATATAAAATAGAAGGGAAATAATATAAGAATAGGCCTAAGGGAAGACTTAAAAACAAAAGGAGGAAGCACTATAAGCGGGCTCTCTTAGATAAGATATTAGGAATAAGTCTTAAGTATAAGGTATATTTAGTACTATAGCGATATACGCTATCTTTATATATAGAAGATGGCCCTTTTATCCTCCTACCGTTTTGCGCTGATTATGTAATATATGTCATAAGACCTATCCATCTTAGGTCTTCATACTATTTGACCTAGTACTTTAAGTTCCCTTAAGATAGGTATATACTTAATATCTTAAATACTTTATACTCTTTTTACCTTATAATCTTTTCTATAATAGGCTAGGGTTGTTTCTAACTTAGCAAAGGGTTCTATAGATCTTTGAATAATAGCTTTAGCGTAAAGATATTATATATTATAGAACCTATAGGCAGCTTGATTTAATATGAATTGCCTACCTTCTTAAGAACCTTGAAAGGACTATCCTATTAATTAGCCAGTTTCCTACTAAGGCAGTAGTTCTTAAGATTTTTTATTAAAAGGTAGACTATATCTTTAGGTTTTTAATCAATCTCCCTTTAGTATTAATTCATAGACTTACGTATTTTCTCTTAAGCGTATTCTATATTACCTTTTGCTACTTCTTAGGCTAAGTGCATCCTTTCTACTATTAGCCTAGCCTTTGCTTAATTCAATCTCTCTTACGGATTAGACGGTTTTAAAGAGATCCAGTCCTAACTTATCTAAGGTATAACTCTATACTTAAGCTAATATAAGGTTATACTAATCGAAGTATAAAAGAGAGTAGATTATATATAATCTATTAATAGAATTAGCTTACTTTAATTATCTTAATAGTAATTAATAAAAGGCTATAGCCTTAAATTAATATACTTATTTATAATCTCCATTTAGCCGTTAGTCTTCTTATAGTATGCTATAGAGAGTTTAATCTTAATACTAATAATATAATAGAACTCTCTTTAAAATGAAGAGACGAATTAGGGACCTTAGTCTAAGGTAATTATCTTTAGAGTATAGCCGAATCGATATATCTATTAAATAAATAATCAGGCAGTTCCTTAAGCGTCGATATCTTTTTAATAAAGGATTGTAATAGCGCTTTTACTAAGTTGGTTTATAAAAACCAGGATTCGATCAAAACTGTACTTATTAAAAGGGAAATCCTTAAAATCTATATATAAGTACTATATAAGATAGTTAGGAATAAAGAAGGGCTATAAAAGGCCTTATTATTTAATTATCTTCGAATATAAGAATTGATAAGGTCTGCAATTTATAATAAATCTTTTATAATCCGAACCTATCCTAACCTAATAGTACTTAAGAGCAAAAAGCTAATAGGTCTTTAAGCTATTAAGGTGCGCGCTTAAAGGTTAATTATAAGCTTTCTAAATTAGATAAGTGTATAAGGGAGTATTATAGCATATATAAAGACGCTCCTTAAAGTAAAGCAATCTATCTTTTAAGGAGTAGTTCTTAAAGAGGTTAGTGCGAATCTTTTAAAAGGATTTGCAATTATTTTAATAAAGCTTTTCAATTAAATTAAAGGAATCCTTAGGTCGATTTAAGGTCGAATCAAGAGTATCGGTTGATATTAGGGTAAAGGTACCTTCGGCAGATTCGGCGAGAAATTTATCGGCTAGTTCGGTATTAATTTAAGGGTCTAATTAGGCTAGGGAAATCAGAACCTAGGATCGGCTATCTAGCTTCGCTTATTTATAAACTGGCATATCCTACTCTTAGCGGCTAAGAATATTAGCCTTTTGGTTATCTTTACTAAAAGTATATACAATTTGAAAATTGAAGTTAAATAAAAATTCCATTTATTGGTACTATTTCGCAATTAGAACCTTAGTAGTTATAAAGTACTTAAGGGAGTAATAATCTAAGTAAATATCAACTTGCTCCTTAAGTAATATAAGCTTAGGTCTCTATTTATAGTAGGATTCAATAATAGTAAAGAGTTCCTTATTATATATTTCCTAATTAGGTTCATAGCTAAAGAGTATATATAAATAGAAGCCAATTAGGTACTATTGCTTATTAAAGTATTATTAAGAAAGTACTTTAGCGATAATACCGTTAGAAGCATCAGTTTCCAGCTTTATAAGTAAGTTAGGGTCAAAATGGTAAATCTGCTAAATTAAAAGCAACTACTTATAAAGCTCTTTAAAAGCGATTCGGCACTCTTCTATCTAATTCTAAGGCATTATCGGTTGGGTTAAAATAGAAAGGGGTTTGGCAATTAGCCTAAAGTTGCAAATGAATTATCGATAGAACTTATAAAATCCTAAGTAAGACTTCATTTTAATAATAGTTTTTAAGTACTTCTAATTATATAATAGTTCGACCTTTTTAAGGTCTAGTTCGATCTTAATTATTATTAGAATATATTTAAGATATTAAGTTTAAGTAATATAGAACTTGCACTTTTTAATATTTGCTTAAAGGCTAGCCTTTAAGAGTCGTTTTAGCACCTTTTTAATATAGCCCTAGTGCTCTTTAATATTCTTAAAGTAAATCAAAATATTATTTAAGTATATTATATAAAAATCATTTAAATAATTTAAAAGAATATTATTTATATACTGCTAGTAAGTACTAGGTCTATTATAGAGGCCAAATAGGAGAACCTTACATTTATAGGATCTATACCTTATTCGAAAGGTAGTATATTCCTTTAATTCAAGGTCCATTTGTATCCGATTAAAAGCAGCTCGAATATTTAGTTTTATAAAAATCTTGGCTTTAGATACTTGCTTTAAAAGCTTATCTATCCTTAGAATCGGGTAAGCGTCTTTTTAAGTTAATGCGTTTAGCTTTTGATAGTTTATATAAAATCGGAGGCTACTATCGGCCTTCTTTATAAATAGTACTAGCGAAGCGAAAGGGCTAGTACTTGTTTTAATAAAGCCTTTATTTAAATTCTTAAGTAAATACTCCTTTATAACCTTAAGCTCCTTAGTAGATTAATAGTAGAAGGGCGAATAGGCGTTAGACAAAGGCCCTTTTAGCTATATCTTATAATTGTAATACTAATAGGAAGGGAGGGTATCTGCATCCCTTTTTAAGAAGGCTTATCTTAAAGATTAGTACTATTTTAAGAGTCGATTATTAATTAGCTTTTCAATATTAGGATTCTTAAGCTTATATCTTTCCTTTAGAATCCTATCTACTTTATAAATACTGGTTTAAAAGAACTCAGTCTTTTTACACTTTATATTATAATAAAAGGTATTAGTACTAATTTCGCAAATAGGAATCGCAGATTTAGGGCATTTGCAAATAGGGTTAGAATATAGTCGATTCATATTAGACTATTTTCTTAGATCTAGCTTAATTATAGGCAGGGGCGCTAGCCTAGTAATAGCAATAGGGATCTTGCGCCTAGCTAGGACTATTAAATTGATATAAGACTATCTTCTATTAATTTGTCAAGCTTCGTCTATAGCTATTTCCTATTCTTTATAATTGATATCGGCTTAATAATTGGATCGGATCCAAAGTCCTTTAAAAGGGAGAAGACGAATAACGATTTCCTTTGCGAATTGGGGAGATAGGAGGTAATATAAAGACTATACGAATCGGTTTTCCTTCGGATCAAGTTTAAGTTAGAATCGGCGTATCCATTTGACTTTAATAATAGCGTCGCGCTAGCCTAAGTTGAAAATAACCTAAAGGCAGTTATAAATACGCCTTTTATCAATTATTAAATAAAAGCGCATATAGTATATAGCTTATGCGCAAATAGTATTCTAAAATCTATAAATAGGAATAAGGGCTAGAAGAGGAAAAATTTTAAAGCTAGTCGCTTTTAAAAGATATATAAAAAGGGAACGATTTAAAAATAAGTAATTAAGGACTTTAGTATCTACTAAAGCTAATAATAATACTTTAAGTCCATTTATACTAATAGTATAAGAGGTTAGGAATTGCTTCCCTTCTATTAAAGAGTTAAGATCTAGCTTTAATAAGTTGCACTTTCGCAGGCCTAAGTAGGAGTCTTTTCCTAAGCCTCTTCATTTTCCTAATCTTCCTCTATTTTAATCCTATTCTTAATTAAGTCTAAAGTCGGATTAGATTCCTTTATATCTTTTAAGGTATTAATCTTACTTATAAAAGGGAACTTAGTCTTATAGTAACTAGTTTTACTATAAGTCTAATAGGTAGCTTGCTTAAAGGGCAAAGTAGGAGAACTAGCCTTAGTTAGCGTATCTTAGCGAAAAGGGGTAATCGGCTTTAAGGCTAGTAGCCTAGAGACTTAGGTGGTACTTCTAGTACTTAGACCGCGAGCAGTCTTATTAAGGAGCGAATCGGATGTCTTTTAATATAATACTAAGGTTGCCTTGCTTTTAGTTAAAAGGTTGAAAAGTTAATTACTTTAGCATTTTATATTAAGGGCATTTAATTAATTAACTATAATAGTATAGTCCTTTCCTTAAGAGGCCTTAGCTAAGGCGTAGGTAGCTTTAAGCTAAGGGGTAATCTTATTCTATATAAAGAAGAACTACTCAGATCTTAAGACCTCTTCTTAGATTATAGTAGATTAGAATCAGGCTTAAAACTAAAGGAAAGTTTCTTTAAAATGACCGGCTTCTCTTATATAGAGGTAGTAGAAAGTAAATTAGAATAGGTCTACCTTTTAGCTAATTAAAAAGTAACTGCTTAGCAGTTCTACTATTTCTTAACAGTTTCAAAAGGGGTTAGTCTTTAAGAGGTACTAGGGTTTAAGGTACATTTAGGCTTATCTTATAGTAGATCCTTAAATAAGGGCTTAGCGAGCTCGCTCATTTAAATACAAGTCGGCATTGACTTGCAATTGGTCTTAGACTAAAGCTAACTACTACTTATATATTAAAGAGGTCCTATTATTAAAGGGGGTAATCTTTTCAATTAGCTGAATTTTTAGCCGTTTTATATTTATATCGACTTTTAAAGGAGGCTAGGTCTCTTAAGGGTAGGTAGATTCTCACTTAATAGTCTAATATACGCGCTAAGCCGTCTCTTAGCTTTAATAAGCTAGGGTCTTTAGGCTAAAGATAGCCTAAGCAATCCTACTAATCTTACTTTATAATTATTAATTAAATTAATCTTAGTATTATAAGGATTCCTTTAAACCTAAGACTATTCTTTATAAGACGTTCGGGTTCGAAAAGTCTTGCTTATCTCAATTGGCTTAGCTATAGTATTATAGTCTCTTGCCCTTAATAGCAAAGGAAGGTCCGGCCCTAAGGGCTAAGGTAAGGGTACTCCCTATAAAAGCTAGTTCCTTAAACGAACTGGGTATATTCTAAGTTTGCTAACTTCCGGCTAATAGGGAATTCATTTTACCGATTTTGGTTTTAGTAATAATTCAGTTAAAAAGGGGTTCTATAGAAAAAGGGTTCTAGTAGTATAGTGCTCTCTTAACTTCTGCCTATAGCACTTTTATAAAAGGAGTAGTTAAGAAAATCCGACTAATAAAAGCGTTCCTCGATTATATTAATTAATAAGCTATACTTAAGCTCCTAGTTTATTTAAGAGATCTCTAGGATCCTGACTCTATTAAAAGTCGAAATAACCGCGAATCGATTTTCAAAAGGGGTAGGATATTATTAAAAGCTATCCTTAGCAGAGAAGAACTTCTTTATTTAATATAATAATATAGAACCGCCGAAGTGTAAGATTAAGTATAAGAGTAAGAAGTAGTATAAAAGGCATATTCTATAAGTCTAATATAAAAGAAATAAAGAAGTTAAAGAGCCCTCTTTAAGGGAGAGCCCTTTTTCCTTATATATATAAGTAGCTTAAGGCTCTTTATCCGTTTATATAATATTATATAAGAATATCCTTTTACACCTTTAGGGTCGATTCGAGATAACCCTATATCGAATCGAGATTGTAAAACCTTAAAACACTATACTCCCAGGTAATTGCACTAAGTGGAGGTGCAGCCGTTATATAAATAAGGTAATCGATCGAATTGTATATTAAGGTCGGCGAATAGCTTTAGCATTTAAGCTACCTCTCTCGAGCTGTTAAAAGCTGCTATTATCTCGGCTTATTTACTACTTAGAGAAGTAGATTTTTGCCTATTTGCAGCCTAGCTAATAACTCCTCTATTGTACTTAATAAGCCAGCCTTAGAATGACTTCCTATCGTTCTTAATAGCTTAAGTAGCATCTATATAAGCGTCGAATTGATTTGGTTCGCCTTTTCCATATGTAATTCTATCTTCGGTAGTCTTTTATAAGTATTGCAAAAGGGGTTTCGTAGCTTAGAAGTGATCTTATAAAGGGGTTGCCATATGCTATGCCAATTGGCCGATAATATAGGAGATATCTGGCCTTATAAGGTTCGAGGGGTATATAACGCTTCCTTTAATCTACTAGTAAAGTAAGATATTATTAGGTTATAATAGCTTATTAGTATAAGCTTTATCTATACCTAATTTCTTTAATACTATACTAGCTAAGGCTAGTAGGTTGTTCCCTTTGCAATTAGCTATTCTAAATCTATTAAGAATCTTCTTAATATAGTCTGTTTAATAGATTTGTAGCGTTTTAGCCTTGCGATCTTATTCAACTTGTATTCTAATGAAGGTATTAATTGGCCTTAGGTCTTTTCCTTTCTAAGTATTGAGAATCTTCTTTTTAAGGTAATCGCAATCTTATTGTTTTCTAATAATTAGCATATTATCTATAAAGACTAATATATACGCAGTTGTATCATTAGCTTGATTTTCCTATATAAATAGATTTAGATCTGCTTTAGCACTTTATAGGCTAGCCTTCTCTATTTCATCTTTGACTAGTAGCCACTATTCTTAAGGTGCTTGTTTTAAGCTATATAATGACCTTAGAAGCTTAATATAGGCTTGTTTTCCTTAAAGTTAAAGGTATAATTTGTAGAATAGGTCGCATTTATCATCTAATAGTGCTATATATACGTCTTCAGCTAAGTATACATTTAAGAAGGCTATATCGATATCGATTTGCTTGATTTCCAGGTCTCTTAAGGCTGCAAAGGCGAGTAGAACTTATAGAGTTATATGCTTAATAATGCTAGCAAAAGTATCGAAGTAATCTACCTTATACTATTACTTATAGCCTTTTAGTACAATTCGAGCCTTTCTTCTTACTAATACTCTATTTACGATCTTATTTCGCAGAACTAATCTCGATTTCATTAGCTTTCTCTTAATAGGAGGTTTACCTAATATTATTTTAAAGGTTCCTGCTGATTTTATAGCTTCGAATTCACTAAGTATTGCTTCTCTTTATTCTTTTAGATTTTGACTTAGCGCGTTATATACTAATATTACCTCTATAGGAATAGTTGGTTGATTTCCTATAGAGGTCAACGCACTCTCTTACGTATTAACCTTACCAAATACTCGTTTTAGCTTTAACTTCCTACTATACCGTAAGGTAGGAATCTTTATTTGCTTTAAAACGCGCTAATCAGACGCTTTAAGGATATTTTCTATCACCCTTTAAGGTATAGTACCTCTTACTTCAGCTTGCCTATTTTCTAACGACTCTAATATTATAGGTCTTTTAGTACTATATACTCTCTTAGTTTCATATACTAGCCTTTCTATAGCTTGTATAAGAGGTCTTTTAGTAATATCTACTAGCCTTATAGGTCTTATTGAGCTTATAGTACTATATGCTAGCCTCTTCTTCTGCAGTCTTTCCTACTATACTTCTCTTATATTATACATTGAGTATTTGTCAAATTTAACATTAGCAAATATCAGTTTTTTTAAAGTCTCAACGTTTAATAGCTTATACGTTTTCGAGCTTATTATACTTATAAGTATCTAAGCTCCTCTTATAGTTCTTAACTCGAACTTACCTAGGCCATTTCCTCTATTATTTAATAGGAACGCTCTTGACCTAAATACTCTGATTTTTAACAGATCTTCCGTACGTTTTAAGTATGCCTCTAATGGAGTTAAGCCTTTAAGCTTTCTAAAAGGTAGTGCCTTTATAGGCCTCCTATTCTTTAGCCTATAGGCCTATTCTAAGGTATAGTACTTGTAGCAAGGAGGTTCTCTGATAGTGAACTTGATAGTAAACTAGAAGAGAGGGCACGAAGAAGTATAAGGTGCAAACGACGATATTAGGTGTCTTAATTCATAAGAGCTCTCTAACTACGAGCTATTTAACAAGGGCTGCCACTAAGTCATATGGCAAGTCATATAATACATCATATATATGATTTATCATATGACAGATTATATGACAAATATATAATAGGCATTCCTATAACACACCCCTCTGGGGAGACCTTTAAAGGTACTCGCCAGCAATACATATAATATCATAACTTTTATTATAATCTACAGTTTCACATGAAAAATCAACCTACAGATATAGGAAATAGAGTAGAGTTCGCTAGCGCGAAATCCACCCCTTAGTAAGCCAAAATCAACTCGCGGGCCCGGCCCAGGAGTAGAAAAAAAATCACCCCTTAATAGAAGTGCAAAAAAAAAAAATCACCCTATAATAGAGGTGAAAAAAAAATCACCCCTTAATCGAAGTGCAGAACCTTCATATTTAACAATTTGATAAAGGCGGCGTAGTTAGAGCTATTTAAGCTCTTAGTAAGGCCGTCGGCAGCGTTGTCTTTGGTATTCGTATACCAAAGGTCCAAATGGCCTTTCTAAAGCTCTTACCGAATATAATAGAACTTGATATTAATATACTTCATTTTCTAATAATATTCGGGATTTTCAATAAGATAAAGGGCTCTCTAATTATCGCAGATCATTTCGACTTTAGTAGCGTCATCGCTAGTATAGCCTATTTCCTTAAGTACCTGGCGTATCCAAGAGGCCTCTTATGCAAATTTGCATATAGCAATATACTCTACCTTTATAGATAAGAGAGCAATAATAGTTTATTGCTTAAAGGAGGCGGTAATTATGCTATTATTAAGGAAGAAGACGGCCTTAAAATGGAAGGCTTTACTTCCTCTATTACCTACCTAGTTAGAATCGCAATAGCCGTGCAATTTCTAAAGCTTTAGGTCAATTGTTTTACTTCCAAAGATAGTATAATAGAATCGCATTCCTTATAAGTATTGTAAAACTCGTTTTAAAGCTACTATATATTATAGTAAAGGGTTAGTAAGGAATTTGCTAAGAATGGAGCAGTAGTATAATATATCCTAATGCGTATAGTGCGCAAAGTACTATAAGGAACCGCAGATCTCCTAGTATAGCTTCACTTCCTATGGAATGGCTTAGCCTTCAAATTTGACCATATGAACTTTATAGCCATTAGCAAAAGGCATTGGTACGCTCTTATAATTAGTTATATAAAAACGTTTAAGAACCTTATTAACGTAGGCGTCTTAATAAAGTAAGATCGTTCTATTTTATCGATCTCTAACTATATATACTCTTAAGAAGTAATTAGCCGGTTCGCCACCTATAATCTCGAAGAGGTTGCGAAGATCTCTCTTAAACTTATTATATATATCACCTTTCTTTGCTACTATAAGGAAGTCGTCGACGTAGGTAATAATAAGAATCCGAGAGGCGCGGTTGATATATACGCAATTATTAGTATCGAAAGGTTGAAAATCGAGCTTTTACAGCTCAAACTGTAGCTTTTCTTACTATAGTCATAGAGATTGCTTCAAGCTATATAAGGCCTTAAGAAGCTTAAGACAGTAGTCTTAAGGTAAAAGAACGACCTTATCTTAAGTATATTTAAGAGGTAACTTAATATAGATATTAGAGTCAGCTTCTAAATTAAAGAAAGCTATCTTAACGTCGAACTAATCTAACTTAAAGTTGTAGAAAACTGCAAGCGCAATTACAATCTTCCAAATAGCAGATTTGCAAATGCTAGTAAAGGTTTGGTCGTAATCTCGACCTTATTATTACATATAGCCTTATATAACGAATCTGACCTTCTATTAGGAGATTTCCCCGTTTTAGTCTCTTTTAGTTTTAAAGACGAGTCTTAATCTAAGTACTCTATCGTCTTTAAAGAGGTTTAAGCGTTTTACTACTACTTATATATTCTTATAAGCGAGGGAATTGTACTTAAAGTTGATCGCAGATCGCCATTTGTTAATATTAGCGCAAGAGAGGGCTTATTCGACTGTTTTCAGGTCATTTAAGTATAGAGAGTCAAGTAAGGCTATATAGAAGGCACCTAAATAGGCTTCCTTATTATTAGAGTTATTAGCTTTAAATCTAAAAGTATAAGTTAAGCGAGTAGCTCTCTTTTCGGAAGGCTAAGGGTAAGCCTTATTCTTTGAACTAAGAGGTCTTCCTCTTTTTCTTAAAGTTAGACAGTCAGTTTCATTAGCTTCTCCTAAATCGACTTGCAGTCCTGGCCTAGGAGTGAAATCATTATAAGAGTTAGTATTAACTCGCGGTCCCGGCCTAGGAGTAGAATTATCGTAAGAGTTAGAATTGACTTGCGGTCCTAGACTAGGAGTCAAATCACCCCTTAATTGCGGCTCTATAATTAGGCCATCTTTATCGAATCGAACGTAAGATAATCGAATAATCTTTTCACCTATTTATAATAGCATATAGATTTAATAGATACTTCTACTATTAAATCCGATAAGAGTACTTACTTTTACTCTTAAAGCGAGTTTATTACTCTAAGTTCGCTTTTCTTTCTCAATTAGTATATAGACGCAATAGCCTAATACTCAAAGATGCTTAACTAAAGGAGTATAAGGCTTATTAGGCTTAATATTATCCTAAAAGACCTTATATAAAGTCTTACTACTTAGAATATCAAAGGCAGTAAGATTAGTAATATATATTATTAAAAGAAGGAGGTAAGGCCAGAGAAAGGAGGAGATATTTTAATTAATTACAGCTGTTTGCAACTTTTCCATTAATATACAAATTGATTATTCCGATCTACTATCTTATTCTAGCGTATATAAAGTAGATTCTTCTAAAATTATACCAAGGTTTTCTATAAGTATTCGCATCTATATAAGAGAGTACTCCTTACTTCTATCAGTTCTCTACTACTTAATTATACAATTATACTAAGTTTGTAAAAGGCTAATCATTTTCTTATTTACCTTAAAGGCATTAGATTTATTTATATAAGTCTATTCCCACCTAGCTATCGTAGCTACGCAAGTGAAGATAGAAGCGTATTTATAGCCGTTAAGGCCAGTTGGCTTTAGATAAACCATATCGACATATAGCTTATTAAGTGCCTTCGTAAGTCAAGGGCGAGCTAAATGTTTATTAATATATTAGAAAGGTCTGCCTTTCTTATAAGGAGCGTAAATTCGCGTCTTCCTTGATTTTATTTCCTTAATTTATATATTAGTAATAGCAGATTAGGTCTTTCTAACCGTTTAAAGGCCAGCGTAGCCTAATCGACGGTACTAAAGCTCAATATCAAAAGGTCCATTCTCAATAGTAGCTAAGAGAGTATATCCACTTATATAACCAAAGGAGTCAGTAGAAGGCTATTCCTTATTAATATATATATTATTATCAATAGTGCAAATTTCCTTCTTATTAAATAAGAACAGCTTGCTATTTCAATAGAAGCCTTTGATTTTATTAAGTTTACTACTTAAGTATAAGTAGATAGGTAATTAAGGTATATAAAGAGTATTAATTAACTTAAGAATATACACCTTTCTATTAGATTTAAGTATATTAACTTTGCAAGTATTAACGCTAAAAGGTTGAATAGATCTATTAACTATACTTAAAAAGGGTAGATTATCTTAAGCAGTATAAGAAGTAAACTTAAAGAGATTATTAAAGATGTACTCACTAGCACCTATATCGTATAACTAACAATTCCTTAATTTGGATAAGAAGTAGATAAAAGAACTGACTCCTAGGCCTAGCCCGCGAGTGGAAATTGGCCCTAAAGAGGAGTTGGAATTGACTCCTAGGCCTAGCTCGCAAGTGAGAATTAGCCCTAGGGTTAGTAATAGCATAGTATGCCTAAAGAGGTTATTATCTAACTCTTCATCTTCCTTTTGAATCTTCCTAAAAGGCTTCTTACCTTTTAGTAATAATAATAGCAAGGACTTATCGTCCTTGCCTTTAAGGTAACGGAATACGTACTTCTTTCCTAAGTCCTTTTCCCAAGCCTCTCTTTTCGATTTATTAATTGCAAAGCAATCTTCTACCTTATAGTATAGCTTTAGTTACTTATAATAAGGACAAGGGGAGTTAGGGGAGGAGGTAGTAGTATTCCTAGAGGTGCTCTTCTTTAAGTCTTTAAAACCTCTCTTATTTTCTAACTTCTTATAGTTAGAGGAATGCGGCTTGCTAGCCGATTTATTATTATATAAAACGGTTCCGTTCATCTTTAAACTCTATAAGGCTTAAACTTTATTAGTAATATCTTTAATAAGAGCTTTAAGCGTGATTTCTGATTTTTATCCAATTGCTATAGCTAAGCGAAGGTTAGAGCGTTATCGATCTACTTAAATAGGCCATCTATTGGAATAGCTAGTAATAAATATAATAAGATACTAGTAAGAAGGAGAGGTAGAGTCGAAAGCTTCCAATTTAGTAATTAAAAGCCTAAAAGCGATAATATAAGCTTTAAGTGAATTAAAGTCATTATATTTAATAGTAATATAAGTCTGGATAGCGTTATATTTAAGTACTATTCCAAATCCTTCGTACTATTTTTAAAGAGCTTCCTATATATCTAAGGTAGATTTATCGCCTTCTATATAAGCTAATAGGCCTAGTTTGCAATTAAGTATAATAGCAAGCTTTATCTAAGATTCCTTAGCTTCCTATTTAACCTAATTGTCCCTTTCCTCATTTATAATAGAACGGTCCTATAAGTCAACCTTAAGTAGAATATATATTCTAACTTTTATATAAAGATATATAATCAAGGCGTTTGACTTTGCAAGGTTCAAAACCTTATTCCTCTACTAGCTATAGTCCTCTGCGCCTTTAAGCTTTTAAGACTTAAAGAGGCTAAGGGCAGCCGAAGATAATAATAACATCTTATTTATATATTTGTATATAAAGTTATTAAAAGGAGAAGGTAAAGAAGAAGAAGGAAGAAGAGATAAACTATTGAATTCGAGTTTAAGGTACTATATATCAGTCCCTTTAAAAATAGGTGATTCAAGCAGTAGAGTACTTTTAGCAATTAAGCTAATAATCTCAGCTATCAGTCCTAATAATTCAGCCATAATAACGAATCTTGCATAAGCTTAGATTATTACATAGCGCTCTAGAAAGGAAGTAGCTACTATTTTTATTATTAAAATAATACTATCGTACGTCATTAGTTAAGTAAAACTCAAAAATATCGATCAGCCTTTTCGTTTATAAAGGAGACTCTAATCGATGGAATTTATCGAATGCTATTCATAGGCATACAAGGCTTATAACCTATAGCAAGGAGGTTCTCTAATAGTAAACTTGATAGTAAACTAAAAGAGAGGGCATAAAGAAGTATAAGGTGCAAACGACGATATTAGGTGTCTTAATTCATAAGAGCTCTCTAACTATGAGCTATTTAACAAAGGCTGCCACTAAGTCATGTGGCAAGTCATATGACACATCATGTGTATGATTTGTCATATGACAGATCATGTGACAAACATGTGACGGGCATTCCTGCAACAGTACTATATATAGCTATTTATCTTAACATTATATATATAAGAATGAGCTATTTTTATAATTTCGTATATCTAATGTTTAACGACGCCATTTAAACTGTGCTTATAAGCAGGTGAAGGTTCAAGGGTTATACCTCCTTCTACTAGCTATAGTAGGAATCTGTCTCCGAACTCTCTTATACTATTATCAGACCTCTAGTATATTACTAAAGTAGAGTTCTCTATCTTTAGTTGCTTCTTTAAATCTTTGATTTTTAGCTATATTTCATCGGCACTCTTATTCTTTAATAGCCTTATCTAATAGTATCTATAAGCGTTATCTACTACTAGTAGGAAGTAGCAATACCCTTTAATTGATAGCAGTAGAGTACTAGATATATCGGCGTAAAGTCTTCTATAGATCTTATCTATTCTTATATCTATCTTCTTATTAAATTGCTCCTTTATTCTGCCAGCTAAGTAGCTTTCGCAGTTTCTCTCTCCTTTTAGAGCAATTCGAGCTTCTATACTCAGGTTATAGTTATCGTCGACTAGCTTCTTTAGCTTAGTATAATTAAGGTAGCCTAGTCTCTTATAGAGGAGCTTAGAATCTGTTTTATTTGAGTTTTAAGGTATCGTCTTTATATTAATCAGTTCTAAAGGTTATATAGGGCTAAGATTTATAGCTTTTTCTTCTGCTTTAGGATTTGTAGCCTTTTTATCTACTTCAAGTGCAATAGTAGTATGCGATTGAGATAAAGTAAATAATCCACTAAGCTATAGTGCAGTAAATACTATATCGTCGCCTTAATACCCTTTTGCCTCTCCTTTACTAAAGATCATAGTAATATTGTCGTTGCCGAGCTTCGAGACCGATATAAGTCGAGTATTGCCAAATGATAGAACGTACTATACGTTATATAATGTCAGTTTATCGTTAATTATACAATCTCTATAGCCAATTGCTTTTAAAAGCGCGCTATTTGCTATTCTAACTTGCTTTAAGTTGTTCCACTTCCTGATTTTAATAAAATCGTTCTATACTCTAGAGAAGTATCTTATAGCGCTAAAGTCTACTTTCTAAGAAGGCTGATCTGCTTTTAAGCTTAAAGCTATTTCAATAGCTTCTATTATTATAGCGATTTCATATATTAAAGAATAAGAGTAGATAAATGAGGTTATATTATCTTTAGCCATCTAAGCTCTGGCTTTATCTCCTCTCTTCTTAAACTAGCACTCTGATTTCCAATAGCCTAATTTACTATAGTAATGATAATTTCCCTTCCTCTTTGTTCCTCCTTTCTGTATTCCTCTACGTTATATTCCTCCTCTTCCTCTGTCGCCTCTTCCTCTATTTCCTCTTCCTTTAAATCTGCCTCCTTTGCCTCTGCTACAGATTCCTCCTTAAGAGAGATTGGCTTCTATATTTAAGGCCGCTGATTGCATAGTAATCGGGGTTACTTTAAGCTATTCCTTATACAATTGTTTATACTATTCGATCGCTATAATCGTCTATTAGAAGGTCTTGTCTTTATCCCTAAGCTAAAGTTATATTAAGGACCATATTCTAATAAGAGGGAGGCTAGTAATTAACTAGTTTATTATCTGACTATCGTTCAGAGGGTTGTTATAGCCTTTCAAGCGAGCTTAGATGCCTTTTAGCCTTCGAATGTAGTCTTTAAGAGATTCGGAGTACAATATATATTTAGCCTTATAGAATTCCTTGATCAGGTTCGTATAAGCTTCTATATTATTTATAAGAGTGCCTTCGCTATCTCTAATAGCGTTCTAAAGAGCGTAAGCGTCTTTAGCAATAATCTCGTTCTTATACTTCTTACTAATTAAGGAGGAAAGGCTTCTAGCTATAATAGCTATAGCCTTTTGATTTTTCTTCTCCTATTTACCGTCTCCCTTAAAGGAGGAGGGGCGTAGAGGAATAGGGCCGAGAGTATAGGAAATACAGCTATTAGCTGCTAGAGTTCTAATAACTGTCGGTCTCCATTCCTAATAGTTAGCCCATTCGAGTATGACCTCGATTTCGGTGTTATTAGCGGCTTTGCTTATTATATTATTGAGTTTGTCGAAAAAAAAAGTGTAAAAAGGGGGTAGAAAATAGGGGTAAAAAGGGGAAGAAGGTATATATATATAAGGGTATATAAAGAGGTATTGTATAGTTGTGTTTTGCTAAGAAGCAGGTTTGAGAGTTCTTTCTAATTGATTGAGTTAATCGATTCTAAGAATTGCTACTATAACAGAATCTGAAGGTATAGATTCTAGTTCTAAAGAGCTGAAGTAGTATATATATAAGGTAGGCTTACCAAGCCTTGGCCTCCGCTCCGTGCGGTAATCTCCATACCTTGTATATTTCTAACAAAAATGAACTGTCCATCCCATAGTTCATTCTGTGCTTTCATTGTCCACGTTACCGTCAGGCACGTTTTGTTTGGGTTTGAAAATGTTAGATACGCTGTCTCCAATACTGGAACCTAACAGTGGAACAACATGAGTGTCTTCGCTCATTAGATCTGAAGATGAGCCTTATCCACTATCCTGCTTCCTAGTTTGCTTCCTTATCCTAATCAAGGATCAAAAGGCATTATTATGCTGAAATGCAGGGCGATTTAGTTTCCGCTGAAGACGTACTTGAACTCTGGCTATGTTCATACCGCAGGGTCTTCGGGAATCAAATTAGGCTTCATTGTCTCAAGGCTAGGTTTGAGGATTTTTAAGGTCCTGGGAAACTTATGTTGAGACCACCTCCTCCCCCAGCTGTACCTTTTTTTCTTCTCTTCTCTATATCATGTGACATTTATAATCATCTCGCCGTCTGTATCTTTCCTTCACCCTCTCGGCGACTACTGAGAGCAATCACTCACTATCTGTGTCTTCTGCACGCTCTTTCTCAGCGACTATCCAAGTCAATCACTTCTTAATCTTTGCTGCGCACAGCCACGCGAAAAATTCTTCGCCTCTGCTACCGACTGCTCAAGTGTTCTATCTTCAAGACTGGCAAGTCTTGCGCCCAGGATCACTCATCTCTGCTCTCTGCACTCTAACCGGACACCCCAACAGGCATTTTTACTGTGATTGCTTTACCTGGGCGACATCAAAAGCCCGTCGGGAGAACCATATGTTATGTATCTCTGCCTCCTACGCCCTCATCAGGCGATCTCTGCAGGCATTTGGGGGCGATTGACTTGGCTTACGTCAAAATGGACACCATGCCTCCTCCAGCTGCAGACCGAGTTATGAGCAGAGAGCCCGACAAGTGAGATACCGGCCCAGAGCCGACTGACCTGTATAGAGGCAGATCCCGCAGCTCTGCGGTCTGCGAATCTGCGCCTTCTTTGGCAATCATAGGAGTCAGAGCTGAGACTGGCGTACCTTTAAGAGCACGATAATGCTTTTGCAGAGTACTAAAAGTTGGCAGAGAGGGGAGCAAGAGAGAAGGTCCGGGCTACGGAGAAGACATGATGAGGAATTGCCTGGATGAAGATACTGATCACGGTGTTCTTCTCCCTCTTCAAAGGGTCGAATAGCCATACAGGGAGCTGGAGAGATCTGATTCTTTCGTTCGAGGCATGGTGTGGAATATGGAGCTATCAGGAAGCCCAGGTCGATGGGGATAGGGTCGCGGTCCCTGTCACTACTCGGTCCCGGTCGATGAAGAATCTATAGATTCTGCTAGCAATCCACCATTCTCCTCTCCTCTCCTCTCCTCTCCATTTCATTGAGCAGCCACTCAGAGCAAACTTCCCACGAGAGTAAAGCCACCGGATGCCCATAGCAAGCCTCCTCCTCCTCACAGCTCAATAAGATCCGGAGAGCCAGGTTGCTGAAGAAAATGGCTTATGACTAGGTCATAATAAATTTTCGCATGGCTGTGAGAGAAACCACCAAAGTAGCCAGAGTCCACAATCCACTCCCTTGGATTGAGAAAGAGCTTCTTGGGTTCCCATTACAATTCGCTCTTCTGTGTGTTGAGAAATGCTGAATGATCGCTCTCTTCCGCAGCAAAGTCGTCTTTTCCAAGATCATGCGGTTTGATGTAGAGTTTGGGCTTGACCGCCTTCGACACCCTCAATACTTTGTTCTCAGCCCCGACCGCCTTCGCCAAGAACATTTTCGGCGTCCCCAGCTCCCCGGTGTGAAAGCTCGTCTCGAAGCCGGTTCTCTCTTCTTCCCCAAGCAAGACTTCTTTGCCTTCATCGTCAACACCGTAGAACCTCCAAATCTTGGTCTCGGTATCCCCGTTCCAGCTAACATACAGCGTCGTGCTCTCACCATGCTTCAACGCCACCACCGCAGGCTCTTCTCTCGGAGTTCCTTTCCAACTGGACTTGAAGCCCCGATAGCTCGCAGGTTTTCCGGCACGGTAAAGCTCCCCACTGTCGAGGTACGCGTGGAAAATGACAGTCCCGTTCGGCGAGAACTCGGTGACCGCACCCGCGGCTCCCCAGTTTACAAGAACATTCTTGTTGGCCAGGACCTGTGTATTGCCCATTTCGAATGCGAATATACCGTGAGGCGCAGGGAACACTTGCACCAAACTCGCTGTCCAGTTCTTGGTATCCAGCGACAGGATCTTGCCGCTGGATTGGTTCTCCCAGCCGGCCTTGCTGTCGATGTGCCGGCCGTTGTTGTCAAGCAGACTAATAGTTTCCGTGTGTCCGTCTTCAGAGCCGGGTATGAAACGTGCATCATGTTGCAGCCCAAATTCAGCACCAGGTCCGAATGTGAAATTTGAGTACTTGCCACCCAATCGCCAGATGATATCTCCTGTCGTCCCATCGATCTTGTAGATGGTTGAAGTGCGACGTCCGGATATCAGATAGTCTCTGCCATTTCCATCTACCGAGTTGATATGGAAGAAGTCGATCGCATCTGTGCTATGAAACCCGCTTCCCAGGGATGGTGTAGATAGGGACACAACACATTCTGTAGAGTCAGCTGGCTGGGTTACGTGGGAGATGGTGCGTGACTTTACCGTCAGGAGACACATGATCTAGACTCCTCCACTCGAAGAGAAGGTCCCCGGTTTCGATATCAACCTCTGTCACCATGAGCCAAAGCTGCACTACATTGTCCAAATATCACGACAAACCTTGAAAAATGCCATCAAGAAGCCATTGCGCCCTTGGACTGTTGTTACCGAGCCCCCTCAAGTCATATGGTACTGGCGTATACGAAACGAACAGCGCTGTTTCCTCGTTCATTATATGGAACTCATGCTTATCAGCGACAACATGATTCGCCGCAGCCACCAGCGTGACCGTCTCATAGTCGCGATTTAGAATTTTAGCATGTCCTTTGCCGTAACGTGTTTGCCACGAAGTAGCGTCGGATTCAAACCCTATCAGCACATCTTCCCCATGCAGCCTCGCAGGTTGAAAGTTGTTCGTCGCGGCCAAGAACGATCCTACTCCAGACCAGACAAGCTCTCCATCGAACTTGAAGATGTATGCACCTGCTTGGACTGGCCCGTACGCTTCGAGGGCCTGCACCCTACGTGATCCGCGAGGCGTTACGAAAAGATAGTCCGGGGAGGTCTCGGCTGATGCTGGGATGGTAATATTGAGTACTGGGGGAGAAAGGTCTGGTCGTGACCTGAAGGTCCAGTCAGCTCGCAGCAGTGGAGTCAGCACTGTGAAGATGACGGTCGTGATGCGGCTGTTGAAGTAAGAGGATCTCATGTTCGGTAAGAGAACGTCAACAAGCTTCCCGAGCCGAATCCAATAAACAAATAGACCCTGGATTTGGAACCTCGAAATTGATCTGTGACTGGACGAGAACGTTGTAGAAATATTGCGAAAAAGCTTATACGAACGGCGTTAGACTCCCAGAGTCATTCCCTTTGGTCGTGAAGTATGCGAGAGTCTAGGTGCAATATAGAGGCAAAATTTCTCGAGAAAAGGCATCGGGGCCCAGGCAACACGGAGGACAATAACCTCCTCGGGCTAGGGATAATCATAACACGTGATATAGATATCCGAAGTGAAACCCTGCAAAATTGCTCGGTGAGTGAATGAGGCACACTGTAGCTAGGACATGCATGTTCGTTACACTCTTGCAGAAGAGGACCGTACAAGACAGCTTTTAGATCCTGACGGGGAACTTTATAGTCACATGGGAGTCTTGCTCCGAACACCAGCTGGAGTTGAAGCGCAGAAACTACGATTGGCGCAGAGTCGTCCTCGATGCATTGAGATCGAGCACAAATGCCTCGTTCTGGGATTCGCATCCTAATTACAACAATCTTCAATCGTCGGCACTAAAGAGAATATGAGTTTATGCATCGTACAAGTTTGAAAGCCGATTGCCTATCCTCGCTTCGCACTCTCAAACGCTCTTCGTAAAGCAGCTCTGGCCTCGTTTATACGAATCTATTGTTGTTTAAGCGAGAGAAGACCTTCAAGCTGGGATTAGTCAACACGGAAATTCTCTAGCAGCAACGAAATACGAACCTGGTGGCTTTTCCGAACAATCGCATCCTCCAGATCTGAATATCAGTTTGACGATTCCTGAACACCTCCAGGGTCTCGTTCCTTTTCTATAGGGTATGCTCGGGAAAAATATCCTATTGGACAGGAGATCTCTTGTCCCCTTGCTTCGCCCCTTGGTTCTCCCTGCATATCAGAAATTCCGCGATTATCCACAGCATCAGCAACTTGGTTCAAGGCGAGGAGATGCATTCGTGAAATCGTATACTCAAAGACGTGGTCTCATTATTCTTAGAGTATTTCCAGGGCTCGGCTGCAAGTAGGACTAGATCTTTGCAGTCATGCTGGATGTATTACAACGTAGGCTTATTCGTACACCTGGTGAAGGTGGTTCTCGTAAGAGACTCCGTGGATTTTTCGTCGCTTTCTGTTGGCTATTCGGACGGGGTTTGAGGGCATTAATGGCAAGTGATATTAAGATCTTTAGACAACGAACGGAAAGGAAGAGATCGGGGCTCAAGAAGAGGAGAGGTTTCGTTTTGTAGACACTGAATTGAAATAACGGTTTAATTTTAACACACCAAGCCAGGCCACGAAAGTCGAAGCGGCTGTGGTATCTGCAGTCTGGGTTACTTCGACGCTGTACCCGTGGAAGTTAAGTACGAATCCAGGCAGCTGGATGAAGCAAAGTTCGCTACAATTCAGGTCATAGATCGATCTAATCGCACAAGGTCCGGATCGCCCGTATTTTTCTCAACCTGGCGACAAGACCGTGGCCAATCGTGCAAGAATCATATTGGGAGGCAAACTGTTCGGAATCTACGGAGATAAACTCCAGATGCGGCGTATAGAGTGACTTACTCATCCACAAACTCGAAAGATTGCTGCTCCAAATATTGAGGAGTCTCTATCTTTCTTGAACCCGGTCTAGTCTGAGAGACCCTAGCGATGAAAGCGATGAGTTGGACTGACAATCGGTTACAGAAGCCAGACCGTCTACGGGGCGTAGGGCTGCGCGTCCGGAAGAGGCATCGGAGTAAATTTGAGCGTTGAGGGATATAAATACAAGACGAGCAGATGTCTTGGTGGTGTCGAAGTCGATGGTAGAATTGCAGAATTTTTAGTACAGTCACGTGTCACACGACTAATGGCTGTTGGACTTTTCTTGCTTGGCAGGAACGCCGACATCGACTCCATTGTCAATGGCGACGAGGGTTCGAGGAATCTGCATCAAAGCTTGCGGATTAAGCGTGTCCAATTGTCTCAGGCCTTCCGGATCTCAATCGTGGACTTCGCTTGAACAAAGAACCCATTGCCCACAGAGACCTCACCTGAGACACCTCGCCTCAACTTCCATCCCTCGATCCAAGAACCCACGTCACGTCCAAATGGCCAGCGCCGATGAGTACATCTTGACTTTGTCATGCCCTGATCGACCCGGTATTGTCCATGCGGTCACAGGCTTCCTGGCTCAGCACAATCTGAACATCGTGGACTCGCAGCAGTTCGGAGACCCCACGTCCAAGAGATTCTTCATGCGGGTTCACTTTGCCCAAGTCGGCATCTCGGAAGGAAATGGGAAAATCAACGTCGAGGAACTGAGAAATTCGTTTGGAGAGAGGGCAAAGTCCATGGCCATGGAGTTTGAACTATCCTCGACGACTCAAAAGCCTCGAGTATTGATTATGGTATCCAAGATCGGACACTGTCTCAATGACATCCTGTTCCGGCAATCCACAAACCAGCTTGGGATTGAGGTCCCTCTGATCATCTCGAACCATCCTGACTTTGGTCCTCTGGCAGCGACATACAAGATCCCTTTCCACCACCTCCCGATCACTGCCGAGACCAAAGCGGACCAAGAGGGTCGGATCCTGGAATTGGTAAAAGAGCACAACATTGACTTGATTGTTCTGGCGCGGTACATGCAAGTACTCTCACCCGCGCTGTGTAGGGCAATGTCGGGCAAAATCATCAACATCCACCACAGCTTCTTGCCGTCCTTCAAAGGTGCCAAGCCATACCATCAGGCATACGATCGCGGTGTTAAGATCATTGGAGCCACGGCGCACTTTGTGACCAGTGATCTTGACGAAGGGCCTATCATCGAACAGGATGTCGCTCGCGTTGACCATGGGTTAAGTCCGAAGGCGTTGACGACAGAGGGTAGCAATGTGGAGAGCAAAGTTTTGGCCAATGCTGTCAAGTGGGTCACGGAGAAGAGAGTCCTGCTGAATGGTCACAAGACGGTTGTTTTCAATTGACATGGCGCGTCGTTCCAGAATAACATAAACATCCTTCGATCCAGAAATCTATGACTTCACTTCGTACAGCACTACGCACGAACCTCCCCTCCAACTGAATATTACATCGCACGAAAACAAGAGCAAAACTGGAGCCCGTACAGGCGTGTTTCCACGAGGTATGAGCAGTGTTTACTATCAGGTTAAGCGCCCAGCGCTATCTAGAAGTTGATAGACTTACCCTGGCCTTCGAGATCCATGTGGGATGTGCTGACCTTAACGGAACTCACTTGACCGAATGCGACCAAAATTCAGGCAATTTCTTCTGAGCTTCTGAGCTTGGTGTAGCGAATGTCCGTTCAGCTTCTATTTTCGTACTCATACCCCAACAACTGCATCATCGCTCGGCTCAGAGACGAGTTTCCCAATTTTGTCATCTCTGATCTGCGTCAAGTGAACCAAATTGCTTCGGAGGATCTTGCGCTGAAGGGGGAGCAAGCTGATTGATTGCGTGAAGACGACGAGGAGTTCAAAGGTGGTGACCAGCGGAGTAGAATCAAGGAGATCGATGATATCGAGAGCTTCTCTGGCTATGGTCCTCCTCTCCCACCATTCATGGTGGAAATTGTTGCCACCTACCAACTATGTCGCACCTCGAAGTTTCCGAACCGTCAGCCTCACTAAATATAGATTCAAAACACGTCAAGACAATAAGAACCGATAGAACTGTTGGCAGAAGCGTGATGGTCGGCAGCCGTGAGGTTTCAATCCGACTCCTGTGTTAGGCATCAATATGCAAAGCAAGATGCGGTTGTATGCGATGGCAAACACGGTGCGCGGCCAGCCATCGGATCTGGCTCGAGCGCAGCGCGCTGCCGTCTCGCGAGCAAGCTGCCAACACCTTGCAATGGCTGACTATCGTTTCAATCGACTTTCTACTCCCTCGGGAGAAAGCTCAGCACCAGCCGGCGTAATGGTCCTCACCGACTCTTGATCACGGGCCGTGATGCCCGTTCGTCTTTTATCCGTTGACCTGCTCTCGAAGTCGGGTCTTACAGAGAGTCCTCTCTGATCAGTTCCGCAGGCAGTCTTGCCATTCCCGACCTCCAAAGCGACGAGCCGAGACAAGAACCAACGGGCCTCCCTGCCTTGGTCATCCCCCTTTGGCTCCTCCGTGTTTTGGATTCGTACTTTGCTCACCCCCTTGAGCGACGATCATACATGACGGGGGCAGGGCAATGGGAGCCTCGTGGTACTTAGTACATGGGGAAATAATCTGAGGTTTTCTGTCTGTGCGCTATACTAGAACTTTCTTTTGTGCAGGGGTTTCGATAGGGGGTACTTGAAGCTTAGGAATCAATAACAGTTAAGATAATTGGAGATTTGATTAGGGAAATGCCAAATAGATGTAAAGCAGTGATTGACGCAAAAGGTGGCTATATAAAATACTAAGGAATTTAATAAAAGCAGCATTGCCAAGAATCTAGTGTGCACAGACAGAAAACTCAGATTATTTCCCCATGTACTAAGTAGATGCTTTTCTACCTTGCTGTAAAAACCCCCATAGCTGGAGGGCTCATCTATTTAGACACCCATAGATAGATCAGCCAACTTCTGACCCCGCGTGTAAACCTGCTGCCCAGGTGGAGCGATTCCACAAAGTATGTCGTCGCAGGCCACACCTGGTCCTCCGTGCGTTTGCAGGGTTGCCATCAGTGTAGATATACTCTCATGCAACACAACAAAAAGACTCGACCAAGACTGGAGCTGGTGTGGGGAGCGTGCAGGGAAGTACAGCTGAATAATACCCACTGATCCATCCAAGCCCTTGTTACCTGCTTCGAGTTTCTTCCGTTGTATAGCCCAGCTTGGCCTCTCCAGGAGACTGGTTTCTCATCTGTGTTTCAGAGCTAGCGAGGGCTGCCTACTCTACTACACAGAAGAGGGCTTCACCACAGTAGACCCGCGATCTGCATGATAGTTTTCGTGCGGTTTAACCAGTGATCTTGGGGGAAGGAGATAGTACAAAGTACCTGTTAGTTTCGCAAGGTTTGCCTACTATAGAGAGACAATTCAAGGTTCGTTGATTTATTGATTGATTATTAGTTGCAAGAGAAGAAGAGAGGGAGAGAAAGTACATGCTATATATGCTAAGTATTGCACGTGACGTGGTCCGTGCACCTAGACCTGTGACCACGATCACTACATTCCTATAGTACCAAATACTCTGTCGAAAGCGTAGCAAAGTCAACCTGGGAAAATACGTGAATCTAAATCCTGCGCATTCCACAAACGGGCTCGGAGTCCTTCAGAATCGGAGCTGGATGGTATTTGTGGTCGAGCGAAACAGCGCTTGATAACATCGTGGTCGAGCGAAACAGCACTTGATGGGAACATCGTGGTAGAAAGCGACGAGGATACACCCGTCACCCGCAGATAATCTCCTTCATCATACACCACGTACTCGTAGACTGAGCCGGATGAAGGTTCATATCCGTCCACAGTCCTTCAGCAACGTCAAGAGGGCGTTCGCTTGTTCAAGTGGCGCCTGTGCCTGGCAACGAGGGGAAAGTTGACGCACGTATGCCATGCTACCGCGGCAGGTCGGTGTCGGCAGAACCGGGCGGTGAGCCGTGACGGCCTGACCCGAGAATACGAACTACTTCGCGACATCGAACGTCACTCATACCACGAGTGTAAAATCAGTGTGCGGGGAATATGTCGGCTCAGGTCTGCGCAACTTGCAGGACGGTGGCGGGTCGGTTCGCTGCGCATCTCCCAGGATCCAAGTCTGGCTGGACGCTCTGCTCTGATTATTCCGAGGCGTCTTGTACGTGTGCATCTCGGCAGCATAGAGGGAGAGCCCTCTCTCTCCCTAACTGGGAGGTCTATATAGGTATGTAGCGATCGTGGTCACGGGGTTAGAGGCACGGACCATATCACGTGCAAGGCTTGGCACACATAGCATCTATTTGCTCTCTCTTCTTCACTGGTAACTTATCATCATTCAATAAACCAACGAACCTTGAATCAGCTCTCTTCACTGTGCACACCTTGTGAAACCAAGAATCTCTCATAAAGGAGCAGAAGAAGGGACCCGGAGTTGGTGCGGGCTGTGAAGCCGAGGGTTCGCTCTTCTCTCGCGGCCGTCGGTGCTGCACACCCTCCGGTCTTGACCTCTTCACCCGGCACTCGTGGCAACACGACGCGCGAACCTGCGAGTACGAGCACCTCATATGCTGCTTGTGTGTGGGAAGCCTGCTGCTGATCGTCGGGGATGTCCCTGCGGGGGTTTCAAGGCTGGTAGGGGATGAGACGAAGGATTAGCAGACGGTTTGGCTGGGGGATACGGGGCGGGACCGTATGCCCAAGTGGCACCCGGCCCTTCGCGACGCTTTACCAGCCGGCTACTCTTTCGACGAGGGATGGCATCGCCGTGCAGGACTGCGGGGATTCTGTCTCGACATCGTCAAAGCAGTGAAGGACAGGTGCCATGCAAAAAGGACCACAGGGACCAGTGGGGGATTTTGGGTCTCAGCACTACTGTGCCTGTGTACTCTTACTGCGCACCCCGTACTGTATCAGACGCCAGGATCTTGTAAGTTTCGCTCCTGATCGATAGTGGCATCTGCGGCCAAGCCCCTCCCCGGTGCATCGTCGAACCTTTTTCTCGTGGTATCCATCACCATCGCTGCAGATAAAGTACAGAGTATCCTATAGTAGATGTGCGCAAAATACTTTTCTTCTTTTGGATTCTCCAAGTATCTCTCTCCCGCAGGCGTTGAGTCGTCACCCCACAAAACCCTACAGAGGAGTATGGATTCGCGCTGGTCCGAGAAGTAACCGAACGCTTCATGTCTGAAGACTTGACGAGAGTAGGCACGCTGTTTATGTTACTTGTCTTGGTTCCAAGGTAGATCACGCAGTATAGTGCTTAAGCTATAGAACTGTAAGTGTTTCTATCTTGAGCGACTACCTTAATATATGAAGTACAAAAGTAAGGCACGGTATTTATATTACTTGTCTTGGTTCCAAGGTAGATCACGCAGTATATAGTACCTAAGCTATAGAACTGTAAGTGTTTCTATCTTAAGCGACTACCTTAATATAAAAAGTATAAAAGTAAGGCACGCTGTTTATATTACTTGTCTTGGTTCCAAGGTAGATCACGCAGTATATAGTACCCAAGCTATAGAACTGTAAGTGTTTCTATCTTGAGCGACTACCTTAATATAAAAAGTACAAAAGTAAGGCACGCTGTTTATATTACTTGTCTTGGTTCCAAGGTAGATCACGCAGTGTATAGTACCTAAGCTATAGAACTGTAAGTGTTTCTATCTTGAGCGACTACCTTGATATATGACGTACAAAGGTAAGGCACGCTATTTATATTACTCGTCTTGGTTCCAAGGTAGATCACGCAGTATATAGTGCTCAAGCTATAGAGCTATTGGTGTTTCTATCTTAAGTGACTACCTCAATATATGAACTACAAAAGTAAGGCACGCTATTTATATTACTTGTCTTGGTTCCAATGTAGATCACGCACTATAGTACTTAAGCTATAGAGCTATAAGTGTCTATCTTAAGTGACTACCTCAATATAAAAAGTAGACAAGTGGGTATCTTGTCCCAGCGTCTGCGAACCACGGACACGAAAGGTGCTGTTCCTCTGCACCACGTCCCTGGTAGTCATGTCTGCAAGCCAGGCCCGACGCGTCCAGACACGGGCCAGAGTCGCAGAGCCTTGCTACGGCGGTGATGTCTCGGACGGCGCGAAAGCTCGGCGTGAATCCCTATCACTCGAGGTTGGACGGGACAACACCACGGGGCTGGGTTGAATCAGCTCTCGCATGCAGTGCGATGGGCATTGTCTTGCCGCCAATCCATCCTGCGGGAAGACCCCCGCGTAGAGAGCAGGCAGCTTCTTGCGATGTACCATAGGTATCTCAAGTAAGCCGGTCCTCTGTCCGGGGTCAAGTACAGTTCAAAGCTACCTACCCAACATCTTACTCGCTTGATATAGACCCCTGTCTAAACGCTTCCCAAACAATTCGGCTCGCGCAATGATTTCCTCTGGCCAGACGTAGCGATGATCAACCGCTCGGCAGGATCGTCGACTGAAATTGCATCTCCTATTAATAAACCCCTTCCACCGTGCGTCGAGGTCAAGGGGCGCCCCATCCGTCTCTCGTTGCGCAGTCAGCTGACGCGCCTGCTCGGCTGCAGCGCGGCAACGTGAATGCCTTGCCTTGCCCGAGCTATCTTCTTCACAGCGGTCTGTCTTGCGAGCGCGGCCCGATTCCGATGCGGAGTCACATGATCGTCCTGGGCCTAGCGCCGACCGATGTCCGGGGCGGCGACGACAACAACAAGCGCAGCCAATATTTTCCCAATTCGCGCCTCATCGATCCCGTTAATCCCAGAGGCGGGGCGGGCACGCATGGGTCTCACCGGTCTGGGGACTCTCGCGGGACGAGCTCTTGTTTTGCGGAGTCGCTCAATCCTCCGGGGGGGAGCAAGAGAGTTTTCCCCTGAGGGATCTGGGGTCGCCATGCGCGGGCGCCCCAAGAATCTCTGGATGTCTGGTCCACCTCCGGGGATTCATGAAACCCTCAAAACCTTCGCTCCAGCCTTGCCAGCCTCCGATGTTACGTGCCCTCTCGCAGGATTCCAGGCTCGGTGCATCAGGTTGGCCGGCAGGTATCGACTGATGTAAAAAAAAAAAAGACGCCCGACCCAGGTCTCCGGTGCAGTCTCGATCTCTCTCCCGCCTGGCGCTGTTCCCTCTGGGCTATTTGGTTATCAGACTTCCGACTCGTTGTCCTGGAGATCCCCCTCGATGACGGCCACGCGTGCGCTGGAAGTCGAGGTCGTTGCGGCCGTCTTCCTGACGCTGAGCTGGACGACCGCGATCTTGAGATGCTACGTACGGGCCTTCAAGGGCAGGGGACTGGGGGCCGATGACTGGCTGGCTATTCTTGCTCTGGTGAGGTCTCTGCCGGCTCCGTCACCCACGGCCGACGATTCGGAGGAGAGGAGAAGAGAGGAGAGGGAAATGCAGATGGACGAGCGAGACGGAGGAAGAAGGGAATCGACGGCTGACTTGGGGTAGATGTTATTCACCACCACGACCATATTCACCTTCCTGGGCATCAAAAACTCCATGGGCATGCATCTTTTCGATATCCTGGCGACGGCACCGCAAAACATGACGCCGACGATGATGGTAAGGCGGAGCCACCAGGCCCCTCGAGAAGGCGGCCGAAACCTCTGCTGACCGCTTCTGCCCTGACAGTGGTGGTTCGCCAACGAACTGGGATACGTCGTGACGTCCTGCGCCATGAAGATGAGCGTCGTGGTCTTTCTGCTGCGCATCGTCGTGGAGGACTCGCACCGGGTCATCCTCCACCTGACGATGGCCATGGTCGTCGTCTCCGCCATCGCATACTTCTTCTTCCTCCTGTTCCAGTGCTCGCCGGTCGACTACTTCTGGCTGCAGTTCAGCATGAAGAAGGGTTCGTGTGTCGCGCCAGACCTGGTCGGCGGCATGACCTATGCCCACTCGGCCGTGAATGCCCTCGCGGACATCATCCTCGCCTTCCTGCCGGTGGTCATCGTGCTGCGCTTGCAGATGAGCCTCCGGACCAAGCTGACCGTGTCCATCATCCTCTCCATGGGGATGTTCGCCTGCGTCGCCGTCATCGTCCGCATCCCCTACATCAAGATCCTCGTCGACGACTCCCAGGACTTCCTGTACTCGTCCATCGACGTGATCATCTGGTCGGCCATCGAGCTGGGCCTGGCCATCACCGCCGCCAACATGGCCACGCTCCGGCCCCTCTTCAGCCCCTGCCTGGGCCGGCAGAAGTTCTGGGCGCCGACGAGCCCGCGCGGCAAATTCCCCAGCTGCAGCTCTGCGGGCGAGGGAGGCTCCGCGGGCAGCTCCGCAAAGGCGCGGCGGCCAGGTTGTCCGCGCCGGGGAGGCCGCCGCCTCTCCGCCGCCGCCGACGACGACGAGGAGATGGCTCTGAGCGACGTGCACAGCACCGGGACCCGGACCGTGGTCCGCGGCGGCGGGGAGACGACGCCGTGCCCGGCACCGCACCTCGGGACGATGATCAGCGACGAGGGGCTCCGCTGCATCACGAGCTGGGACGGCGAGGGCCATTCCTCGCCCGTCGCCGACGCCCTGGACGCCTGGCCCGACTCGCCCCAGGACATCCGCATCACCGTGCGGACCGAAGTGACGAGCGGCAGCCCGATCCGACCGCTGCCCAAGCTGGCGCCCGAGCTCTACCACATCACCCTCCCCGGCCCGCCGACGGATGGGAGGCGAGACGTCTGGCCGGACACGCGGCCGAGCTCCAAGCAGGAGGCGACGCGCCCCCGCCACGCGCGGTCCAAGTCGGCCTTTTCCAATTTCTCGCTCATGTCGAGGTGAGGGCCGCGCGGGCGGTGCGATTTGTCGTGGACACGGAGCGCCGGCGGGCGCGGCTGTCTCCCCGCAGGCTGTGTCCGGAGCACAGGCGGGCACCTGTCTATCACGACGGCTTCACGTCTATGGATTCCAGAGGGCGTTTGGGGGCTGGACTTTATCCTTCTAGCTGTTCTCGCGGAGGGCGGGCTGCGGGAGCGATGCTCGGGGATGTATGTGTATGTATAAGTATTGTATATGTATATATGTGTGTATATGTATGTGTGTATGTATATATGTGTGTATATGTATGTGTGTATGTATATATGTGAGTATATGTATATATGTGTATATGTATTGTATATGTATGTATATATGTGTGTATATGTGTATATGTATGTGTATATGTGTATATGTGTATATGTATTGTATATGTATAAATATATGTGTATATGTGTATATATGTATATGTATATGTTTGTGTGTATATATATATATATATGTGTGTATATGTGTATATGTATATGTGTATATGTATTGTGTATGTATGTATATATGTATGTATGTATATATGTGTGTATATGTATATGTGTGTATATG
>JAENRP010000219.1:0-20607 GCA_024741835.1 Diplocarpon mali
TAAATTATATAAATTGATTATTAAAAACTCTTATATAATTCAACTTTATATAGATCTTATAATTAGATAAAAGATTAATACTTAAGCTAAGTATAAGGAGAATATTTTACAAAAGAAAAGAAACGCTAGCGATATTCATTTCTATTATACCTATTAAGTCTATATATAACCTTCTACTACTAACCTTAATAGAGCGCCTTTTTATTTTAATAAATAGGCCTTTAAATAGGTAGGATTTATTAATCATATATACTATATAACTAGTATTACTATACTAATTAGATTTAAGGATCTTATAAAGATCGGCTTTTAAAATATAGGCATTTTTATTATAATTATTATCTAAATTATTAAAAGTGGATTTAAGTTCAAATAACCTACTATTATTATTAGAGGTATCTGCTAAAGTTCTAGCTAAATAGCCTTTTCCTTTGCCTTTCCTTAGTAGTTGCGGCCTTTAGTAGGATAAGGGCAGTTTGCTTCTTAACTTCTGCTTCAATTGCTTCTTAATATTAAAGCTAGCGACTATATCGATCAATTGCCTTTTAACTTTATAATTAGTAATATTATAAGTACTATTATAGAAGTAGTATCCTTAATAAGCTTAAGGGCTTATCTGTTACGGCCGCATCACGTGCATATCACGTGAACGGTTATATCACGTGTCGAAGTTAGGTGCACGCTAAGGTAGCAAGGTGGCTGGATCATATGCACGCTAGTAAAGCACCTATACTTATTCTAAAAGAGCTTTACTAAAGACTCTCTCTTCTTCTTTATCTTTTCTTTTTAATTATATAGTATACCTCTTAAGGTAATATAGTTAGCGTTACTCGATTCTCGCCCTATTATACGCTTAAGAGTCAGTTGTAATATAAGAAAAGATCAACTCAACCTTTGCTAAGAAGCTTAATATCTACTACCTTTAGAATCGTTATTTCGAACTGCCTTAAGCAACTTGATCTTTCGATCTTAATACTTCTACTATAAACTGCCTTAAGCAACTTATACGTAGCGCTTAGATCTTATTGATTTAGTTTTTAAAGAAAGCTAAATAACAACCTTTAAATATAAGATCAGCTCGTTTTTTCGACCCTTTATATACTCTATTTTACAAATGGAAATTCACCTTCAATTTCAATTTGAAAAAAAATTATTCACTATGCTTTCGCTTTGCTAGCGTAGGCTGCTGCCTAAAGTAGTATAATAACTTTTCTCTTCCTAACTCTCTCCCTTCCTTATACTACTCTTTTTTATTAACCTTATACTTATCGATAACTCTCCTTATACTCGTCGATAACTCTCCTTATACTCTTCGAAGCTCCTCCCTTCTTCCTTCGAAACCCTTGAATATAACTCGACTCCTTGAAGACCCCTCCTTGCGAATAAGTCGTCGAACTTCCTAATACTCCCCGTCGACCTATACTCGTTGACTCTGCCTTATACTCTTCGAAGCTCCTTACTCCTTCCTTCTTATACTTAGGTATAAACTAAGGGACTTATACCTATATATATATATAAAGACTTAGTTAGCTTTAATAGGTTATACTATACTATTGGAGATTAGGTCAACTTTAGTAGAGTAATAAGCTTTAGATCCTCGGATCCTACTTCCTTAGATTTGCACTATACTTTTAAATAACCTTATTGCAACTCTTGATTAGTAAAGAGACGTAATCCTAAAGTAAAACCTTCTTTCTTAAGATCTATAAACCTACGATACCTTAATATATATTCTATTAGAAGGCTTTAAGAATATATATAGCTTTGCTTATATTAATCTTCCCCCTTTTGAATAAGTTACTATTTAGTATTAGGTCCCTTTAGACTAAACTAGATAATATAGAAAGAGTTAGTACTTAGGACCTCTAATCTTATGCTATTTAAGAGAAGTGAAAGGTTAACCGCACTTCTACTAGGCCTTACTGCTACTAGTTCTAGTTCTATAGGCCTTACTGCTAACCTTGGTCTTAGAGATATGCCCCCTTTGGAGCTTACTTAGGAAGCTACCTCCTTTAGTATAGACTTTACTCCTAGGCCTAGCTTATAAGTGGATTCTTAAAATACTCCTCTTCTATCGATTAAAGTTAAGGAAGAACCGACGTCTACCTTTACTATATCGGCCCCTTTCTTCTTAGCTGCTTAGTAGGCCGAAATCGTAAACCTCGTTAGCGCTACTATAGCTACTGCTTTTTAAAATAATACTACTGCCCCTTCTTCCTTAAGTGCTAGCCCTTAGAATACTCAGTCCCTTACTACTGACTTACTACCTTCCTTAGACTATTACCTTTTAATTATTAGACCTTTAGTCTTAGTTATTAACCTTTATTAAATTAAGTACCTTTAAACCTATTTTAGTAACTATTAAGGTAAAATTACTTATAATGCTTGGAAGATAGCTATAAAGGTATTTATTTAAAAGTACTTAAGTAACTTTACTTTAAGAGAGGACTAGATTATTACCTACTTTAAGTATATAATAGGTAAAGCTTAGAACTTAATCTTATAATATATAAATCTTATCTTTACTAGTAAATTTATATATGCTATTAATATCCTTAAGGTCTTAGATCAAAGGTTCTTTAATTATAATTATATTTAGTTTATTAAGCTTAAATATAGTAGGCTAATTATAGGTTTAATATTATATAATAAGTTCTAATCTAAGTTCGTTACCCTTACTATAGTTAGTAAGATTGATTAGTCTTACTAGTTTGATAATATTTATAAAAAGGTCTCCTTAGCCTTAAAGAATAACCTTTAAGTAAAGAAGTATAAAATGAATAATGATTATACTACTTTAAATGAGTTCTTAGCTATTGCGGACTGCGAGACTTATAATATTAAGTAAGAAGAAGCTTATAATACTTAATAAGTCGCCCTTGCTATTGCGTTCTCCCTTTTAAAGGATTGTATCCTTAGTATATTGAAAAGGGAGTTATAAAGACCTATAGCTATAGCTACCTCTTTAGCTTCCTATACTTATTCCTCCTTGCTAGCGGCCTATTAAGAAAGGTCTGCCAGCCTAAAGCCGTTGTCTAGTCTTTGCTATAACTACAAAGCCCTTAGTTACTATGCGACAGACTGCCTTAAGCTAAAGAAGTAGGGCGAGTTTATAGTAGCTAAAGTTAAAATAGAAAACGACTTACTATTAGGAAATTGCTAAGCTATAGCAAAGACTCCTATTATAGTATAGGTTATAATTTATAAAGAGATTTAAATTTTAATTCCTACTTATTAATAGGCGGCCGCTAGTTCTTAATTCTTATAGAACTAGCTTGAAATAGATCATTTATTAAAATAGTTGCTTATATTAATAGTAGAGCTAATATTTTCGATATTATTAAGATGTCTTTAGTATACTAGCTCTCTTAAAGACTTAAGGTGAAGTTTATTAAACTGCTTAAACTGATTATCCTTATTAGCTATAATAGCCTTAAAAGAGAAACTATTTGATTTGCTATTTTACTTACCCTTATAATTGATAGGCGACGAATTAACTTCCCTTTCTTAATTATAAGCTTAAGAGCAATTGACGTTTTAATTAATAAGAAGTTCCTAAAGCACTATGACCTTAAATAGTCCTATAGAAAGGGGAAAAATAGTATCTCTTAGCCTAAGGATATACCTATTATCTCTTACTTTAATTGATGCGTACTAATCGATCTTTTATAATTAATAAGACCCTTAATGGCTTAATAAGACGTCGATTGTAAAGCAGCTATAATAGATATTAAGGATAAAGACCTAAGAATGGCCTAAGCCTAGCTCTTAATGCTAGTAAGTAATAACTTGAATTCTACTCCTAGTCCTAGCCTGTGAGTGAAATCTGCGAACTCGAATCCTACTCCTAGTCCTGGCCCGCAAGTGAAATCTGCGAACTCGAATCCTACTCCTAGTCTTAGCCCGCAAGTGAAATCTGCGAACTCGAATTCTACTCCTAGTCCTAGTTTGCAAGTGGCCTCTTATAAACTTAAAGATAGTAGTTTCTTTAAAGATTTAAAAAGAGATTTGAATTATATAAAAAAGGCCTAGCTAAGAGTACCCGACCCTTTATTTCCTCTTTTAGTAAAGAGAACCGCTCTTTTAAAGACAGCTTACTAAATTAGCCTAATCTTAGCCTTAGCAATCGGCGCCTTCTATTACTACTTTATAATTAAGGTAAGATAAGCTATATAAACTTAAGAATTAGCACTTAAAGAGTTCATATTTATAAGCTTTATTTATAATTTAGATTAAGAAATCAATTGCTAAGAATCGGTTAGGCAAGTTGAAATTAGCTCCCTTGGCCTTAGTTCGGCGCTATAAGCTAAGTATAAGAGTAATAATAAGCTAATAGATTAAAAGCTCCTGCTTTAGTACGCTAAGTTTAAGAATATCTTTAATTGCTAAGCCTTTAATTAACTGCTAGAACTTAAGCTAAGGGTAGATTATAAAATCGAGCTAATAGGTAAGAATAACTTAATAATTAAACCCTTTTACTACCTTATTAATAAATAGCTCTTAAAGGTCAAGAGCTATATTCTTAAGAACCTATATAAAGGATTTATCGAAGCTTTAAGTTCCCCTTAAGTAGCCCTAATCCTCTTTATTAGAAAAGCTAATAGCTCCTTACGTCTATGCATCGATTATTAGAAACTGAACGCCTTAATAAAGAAAGACCCTTACTTAATTCTACTTATTAATAAGATAATAGTACATATATCGAAAGCTTATATCTTTATAAAAATCGATATATAATAAGCCTTCTACTATATTCGCATATTAGCTAACGCTAAGGACCTAACTACCTTTTATACGCGTTATAGGACTTATAAATATAAGGTCTTGCTATTTAGGCTAATAAATAGGCCTGCCACCTTTTAGAGGTTTATTAATAATATTCTCTTTAATTACCTTAACGATTTTTACTCTACCTACTTAAATGATATTCTAATCTACTTAGAAAACTCCCTTAATTATAAGATTTATATTAAGAAGATCTTAGGAATTCTCTAATACTATAGCTTATAAGTAGATATTAAGAAAAGCGAGTTTAGGATTATTAAGATTAGGTTCCTAGGGTTTATTATTAGAGTTTACAGAATTAAGGTAGACTTTGATAAGGTTTTAGTTATTTAAAAGTAGAAATACGCTAAGAATATACGTAGCGTATAAGGCTTCTTAGGTTTCTATAATTTCTATTAAAGGTTTATTTAAAGCTATAGTTATATTTGCTAACCTTTAATAGCTTTTATAGGAAATGTTCCTTTTAACTTTAATAACACTTATAAAGAAGCTTAGGAAGCTCTACGCTTAAGCCTTCAAATGACCTTAATCTTATACTACTATTACCTTTAGAAGTAGATAAGGCTTAAGACCAACGCCTTTGATAGAGTAGTCGCTAGTATACTCTCCTAATTCTAAGAAGACAAGAACTACTACCTAATCAGGTACTTCTTAAAGACTATAAATAATACTAAGCTAAATTATCCTATTTATAATAAGGAGCTCCTAGCGATTTTTAAATCGTTCTATTAGTATAAGGCAGAGCTACTTAAGGCTTAGAAAATAGTATATATATATATAGATTATAAAGCCCTTAAGTACTTTATAATAACTAAGGACTTAATAGCCTAGTAGGCTCGCTAGGCGGAGTTTTTCGCTAACTTTAACTTCTTTATTATATATTAAATAGGTACGATAAATACGCTAGCTAATATACTCTTATATTAAGACTAAGAGCTAACCCCTTTTAAAGCTAGGAAATAAGCTTTACGCTACTAGCAGCTCTTACCTAATAATAAGCTCTTTATAGAAGTACTTGCCACTAAAGGCAATTCCACTCCTAGGCCTGGCCTATAAGTGACTTTAACGCAGATCAATTCCACTCCTAGGCCCAGCCTACGAGTGACGATTATGCCTATCTCACTAATAGAGGCACCTGCTAACCCGACGTCTAGGGTCGAGTATAATATAGCAAACTACTACATTATTAATAAGGTCATTTAAGCTAATAAGACCTCCCTTAAGCTATAGAAGTTCTAAGATAAAGCGCAGAGCTATAGCCTTAACTATAAACTTAGCTAAGGCAAACTCTTTTTCTAAGGTAGACTTATTATACCATCCTAACCTTTTAAACTATAGATAGCCCTAATTCATTATATATATAAGCAACCTTGCGTAGTATACGCAGGAATTGGAAAGACCAGACTTTTAGTAAGAAGAAAATACTATTAAAAAAGCCTTAGCAGCGATATCGGCACTTATATTTAAAACTATTATTATTTGAAAATGAAAGCTTATTATAATAAGACCCCCGGTTTCCTATAACCCTTGCCAATTCCCGAATAAGCTTACTAATACTTAATAATAGATTTTATAGAGCTTCTGCTTAACGAACTCAGCTACGACTTTATATTAGTAATAATAGACCGATTATTAAAGAAGGCAGTATCGATCCTATGCTATAAGACAATTGATATAAAAGGCCTTATAGAATTATTTTTAATTTATTAGATATGCTATTTCAATATGCCTAACTCAATTCTATTAGATAAAGGAGCTTAATTCATTTCTGCCTTTTAGAAAGAACTCTATTAGATATTAAGTCTAAAGGTTAAGCTAACTATAGCTTATAACCTTAATATCGACGGCTAAACTAAGATCATAAACTAGTATTTAAAACAACGCCTTAAACCGTTCTACTTATACTATTAAGATAATTGGAATCGTCTCTTACCTTTAATAGATATTGCCTAATTGACCTTGCCTTATAAATCGCTAAGGCAAATTTCCCCTTTCTAAGTGCTAAACGGCTATAAAGCCTGCTTCTCTTGGAATTTAATTAACCTAAAGCCTTTATAAATAGCAATTAAGAGATTAAATTATAAAATAGTACTTCGCATAGCTACTAGAGCTTAAAAAGTAGTCCAATTCGCTTAATCATCTTTTTAAGTATAATAGGCTAAAATAAAACAGCTCGCAGATCTCTATTACTAGCTAGTTAATTGGACTATAGGAGATAATATACTAATTAGTATTGAAAATTAGAAACTGGACCGGCTAAGCCGAAAGCTCTCCGATAAGTAGTACGGCCTTATAAAAGTACTAGAAAAGCTAAGAGAAAGCTAAAAGCTATAATTGCCTAATTCGCTCTATTCGATCTACCCTATTTTCCACTTGCACTTATTGCGTAAATATATTCCTAACCTCTTACTAAGATAAGTCTAAGAACCTTTTGCCTTAATTAAAGTGCTACTAGAATAGGAGGAGTAGGAGATAGAAGAAATAATTGGATCTTATATTCAAGCTAGGAAGCTTGAATATTAGATTAAGTAGAAAGGAGCTAATAAAGACCTTAAATAGTACTTATGCTTTAATGCTATAATAGTACTATATACTATTTAAGATTTCCATTTAAAAAACCCTTAAGTTAAAGGGCCACTAAGGGCGCTATTAAGCTGGCTAAGGTCATATAATAATAGAGTTGACAATTATAAGGAACTAAAGGATAATACGCCTATAGATACAATTGCGCAGGCGCAGTTTTTCAAAGGGGGGGGGTAGTATTATAGCCGTATTATATATATATTATATAAACAGTTATATTATATATCGAAGTCAGGTGTACGCTAAGGTAGCAAGGTGGCTAGATTATATGTATACTAGTGAAGCACCTGTACTTATTCTGGAGGAGCTCTATTAGAGACTCTCTCTTCTTCTTTATCTTTTCTTCTTAATTACATAGCGTACCTCTTGAGGTAATACAGTCAGCGTTACTCGATTCTCGCCCTACTGTACGCTCGAGAGTCAGTCGTAACATTATCCTACGCTCCTTCCTCTTCTTAGGCTTATTATTATCCTATAATATAGTATTTGCCGATTTAAAGCGTCCTTTAAGGTCTTACTTAATAGTTTAAAGGAGGTCGATCTTCTTATAGATCTTAAGGTTGGGTTAGATAAAAAGAGATTATTTTATAATAGCGAACTTAAAAGGGAGGCTATTAAATAGGAAACTAAAAAGCTGAGTTTCCTTAAAAGTTATAGCTATCCTAAGATCTATAGCTTTTACTCTCCTCTTTACTTTATATAATATAAACTAGGCAGAGTCTATATTTATATCTATATCCTTACTATCTTTATCTTTTTTTTATTAAAATAAAGTGATCTACTATAGCAGATGCTAAGTATTAAAGGCAATTGTCTAAGAGTATTTTGCCTTTAAAGTATCCTATCTTATCTTTACATTATTATAAACTTAAATAAAATCTTAATCTTTATCGCTTAAACCTCTATTAATCTTAAGCTTGCATTTAGCTAAGGCTAGCTTATACTCCTTCTCCTTTTCCATTTTTAAAATCTACCTTTAGGATTCTCGATTATTATCTACTAAAGCTCTTAAGCTAAGCTTATTTAATATATCTGGCAAATCCTTAGCAATTATATTAGCTATTAAAGTAGAAGTAGACGAATTAGTAAAGGGAGTATAAAAGGCTATTCTCGCGTATTTAATAAGTGTCTTTTGAATCGCTATTTTAATGCCTTTGCTCTTAAAGTAAAGCTCTAAATCGTCGAACTATTATTACCAGTTCTTTTAAAAGAGTTAGAGGTCTTTAGGCTTAGTATTTTAATTAGAATTGGAAGCTATTACCGTTTCAAATAGAATTGCGTTAAAATTAAATAAATTAAATAGTTAAGGGCACTCCTCTTATCGAAAAGTCGAAATGATTAAATAGCAGGTATTATAAAAGTATTAAATAGGGAGGAAGTCCTCTTATCGAAAAGGGTTTTTTAGCTATAACGCAAGGAATCATACCTCTTATAAAACATAGTAAAGCAAGGAATCATACCTCTTATAGTACTAAAGGGTTATAAAGCAAAGAATCACACCTCTTGCAATACGGGTTAGCTGAATAAGGAATCATACCTCCTATTCGCCGATTGCTTACCTCTTATATCGTGCATAATACCGCTCGGCCAAAACGTGAATCCATACCTTAGGGCGCGTACTAGCATATTTAGCCTATTTTCTATATAATATACCCCTTAGGTCGCTGGAAGAATAGTTTTTCCGACGGCCTAAGTACTAGCCTAGTCTGTGGTAGCGTAGATATAGCGCATAGACCGCTAAGCTAATAGAAATAGGTGGTCAGAAGGGCCAGAATGCAATTTTCTTTAGCTATATATCAGAGGTCGTTTTACTTAAATCTGTCGAAACTTCTATTAATATAGTCGAAACTAAGTATAATTATTGCCGAATTCTTTGAAAAGTAGTTTACTAGCAGAACTTCGAAGCGAGAAAAGTCGGCTAAACCTTGCGCAAGAGGAATGCGAAAAGAATTATCGCTGCGCTTATAGGGCTTATAACTATTATATATAATACCGCTTAGCCAAAATGTGAATCCATACCTTAGGGCGCGTACTAGTATATTTAGCCTATTTTCTATATAATATACCCCTTAGGTCGCCGGAAGAATAGTTTTTCCAGCAGCCTAAGTACTAGCCCAGTCTATAGTAGCGTAAATGTAGCGCATAGACTACTAAGCTAGTAGAAAATAGGTGGTCGGAAGGGCCGGAAGACCGCAATTTCTCCTTTGGCCATACATTAGACGGCTATCGGACGTCTTTTTACTCAAACCTATCGAAACTTCTATTAATATAGTCGAAACCGAGTATAATCATTGCTAAGAATTTGGGAAATCGGCGACCGGTAGAACTTCGAAGCAAAAGAAACGTCGGCTAAACCTTACGCAAGAGGAATGCGAAAAAATTATCGCTACGCTTATAGGGCTTATAACTATTATATATAATACCGCTTAGCCAAAACGTGAATCCACACCTTAGGGCGCGTACTAGCATATTTAGCCTATTTTCTGCATAATATCTTACTATAAGTCTCGTTCAACTTCCTACTAATAGTTATAGCGCAAGTGCTTTCTAAGGGAAGTTAATAATCTATTATTAGTCTATCTAAGGCTTATAATCTATTAAGCTTAAGTAAGTTAGCGCAGTAGGTAAAGGAGGCTTCTAAAGGTCGATAGTTGATATATTAGTAAGAGTTAAGGAAGGAAGGTTACCCCTTTCTTCCCTATAGCTATATATATATCAATATCCTACTGACTAAGCAGTAGGGTCATATGATAATACATCGGAGTGATAGCTGTATTACCTATCTCAACATCTTTAGCAATTATCGGATGCAAGACTATAAGCCGACTTAAAGAAGTATAAGTTTAATATTATAAAAACTAAGTACCTTAGCTTTATTATTACTACTAAAGGCGTTTAGGTTAACCCTAATAAGGTAGTAATAGTAAAAAATTAGACTTACCCCTTTATTATAAAGGGTATTTAATTATTCCTTGGTTTTTGCAACTTTTATTATCGTTTTATTTAAGACTATAGTCTTATTACCGCCCTTTTAATATACCTTATTAAGAATAACGTTCCCTTCCAATTCACCTCCAAATGTAAGCAGAGCTTCCTCTAATTGTAAGAAGCTCTTACACATGCCCTAATCCTTTAGCACTATAGGCAAGACCTCTCTTATATACTGGAAACTAATGCCTTTAATAGTATAGTCGCCTTTATATTATTATAGTAATATAGGTCCAAATAGCGTCCGATTGCCTATTATAGTAAAACTATAGCACTAGCTAAGCTAAATTACACTATATATAATAAGGAGATGCTAGCTATTATTCGATTATTTAGCTATTTCAAAGCCGAGCTTATAAAAGCACCCTACCGAATTATAATATATTTAGACTATAAAGCACTTAAGTACTTTATAACTACTAAAAACCTCAGTTCTTAATAGGCCCGATAGGCCGAGCTTCTCTTCGAATACAACTTTACAATTACCTACTGACTTAGCTCTAAAAACCCTTTCGCCGACGCCCTAACTCGCTATATTAATAAGTTAGAGGATCAGAATATAATAAAATGCAATAACCGCCTTACGATATTATTACGCTAGGATCAGATTAACCCTTGAATCCTCTTCAAATAGCTTTATAAATAAAATATAGCTAATGTAGCAAGGAGGTTCTCTAATAGTGAACTTGATAGTAAACTAGAAGAGGGCACGAAGAAGTATAAGGTGCAAACGACGATATTGGGTGTCTTAATTCATAAGAGCTCTCTAACTACAAGCTATTTAACAAGGGCTACCACTAAGTCATATAGCAAGTCATATAATATATCATATATATGATATGTCATATAATAGATTATATGATAAACATATAATAGGCATACCTGCAACATACCCCTCTAGGGAGACCTTTAAAGGTACTCGCCAGCAATACATATAATATTATAACTTTTGTTATAATCTATAGTTTCGCATGAAAAATCAACCTGCAGATATGGGAAATAGAGTAGAGTTCGTTAGCGCGAAATCCACCCCTTAATAAGTCAAAAATCAACTCGCGGGCCCGGCCCGGGAGTAAAAAAAAATCACCCCTTAATAGAAGTATAAAAAAAAAAATCACCTTATAATAGAGGTATAAAAAAAATCACCCCTTAATCGAGGTATAGAACCTTTATATTTAACAATTTGATAAAGGCGGCGTAGTTAGAGCTATTTAAGCTCTTAGTAAGGCTATTAGTAGCGTTATCTTTAGTATTCGTATACTAAAGGTCTAAATAGCCTTTCTAAAGCTCTTGCCGAATATAATAGAACTTGATATCAATATGCTTTATTCTTTAATAATATTTGGGGTTTTCTATAAGATAAAGGGCTCTTTAGTTGTTGCAGATTATCTCGACTTTAGTAGCATTATCGCTAGCGTAGCCCATTTCCTTAAGTACCTAGCGTATTTAAAAGGCCTCTTATACGAATTTGCATATAGTGATATACTCTACCTTAATAGATAAGAGAGCGATAATAGTTTATCGCTTAAAGGAGGCAGTAATTACGCTATTATTAAGGAAGAAGATGGCCTTAGAATAGGAGGCTCTACTTCCTTTATCACCTGCCTAGTTAGAATCGCAGTAGCTATACAATTTCTAAAGCTTTAGGTCAATTGTTTTACTTCTAAAGGTAGTATAATAGAATCGCATTCCCTATAAGTATTATAAAACTCGTTTTAAAGCTACTATATATTATAGCAAAGGGTTAGTAAGGGATTTGCTAAGAATAAAGCAGTAGTATAGTATATCCTAATGCGTATAGTACGCAAGGTACTATAGAGAACCACAGATCTCTTAGTATAGCTTTACTTCTTATAGAGTGGCTTAGCCTTCAAATTTAACTATATGAACTTTATAGCTACTGGCAAAAGGCGTTAATACGCTTTTGCAATTAGTTATATAAAAACGTTTAAGAACCTTATTAATATAAGCGTCTTAATAAAGTAAGATCGTTTTATTTTATCGATCTTTAATTATATATACTCTTAAGAAGTAGTTAGCTAGTTTACTACTTATAATCTTAAAAAGGTTGCAAAGATCTCTCTTAAACTTATTATATATATCACCCTTCTTTGCTACTATAAGGAAGTCGTTAATATAAGTGATAATAAGAATCTGAGAGGCGCAGTTAATATATATGCAATTATTAGTATTAAGAGGTTGAAAATCGAGCTTTTGCAGCTCGGATTATAGCTTTTCTTACTATAGTCGTAGAGATTGCTTTAAGCTATACAAGGCTTTAAGAAGCTTAAGATAGTAGTCTTAAGGTGAAAGAACGACCTTATCTTAAGTATATTTAGGAGGTAACTTAATATAGATATTAAAGTTAGCTTTTAAATTAAGGAAAGCTGTTTTAATATCAAATTAATCTAGCTTAAAGTTATAGAAAGCTGCGAGCGCAATTGTAATCTTTTAAATAGCAGATTTACAGACGCTAGCGAAGGTTTAATTGTAATCTCAACCTTATTATTATATATAGCCTTATACGACGAATCTGACCTTCTATCAGGAGATTTCCCTATTTTAGTCCCTTTTTATTTTAAAGATAAGCCTCGATCTAAGTACTTTATTATCTTTAAAGAGTTTTAAGCGTTTTACCACTACCTATATATTCTTATAAGCAAGGGAATTGTACTTAAAGTTGATCGTAGATCGCTATTTATTAGCATTAGCGCAAGAGAGGGCTTATTCGACTGTTTTCAGGTCATTTAAGTATAAAGAGTCAAGTAAGGCTATATAGAAGGCGCTTAAATAGGCTTCCTTATTATTAGAGTTATCAGTTTTGAATCTAAGAGCAATAAAGCAAGTAGCTCTTTTCTCAAAAGGCTAAGGGTAAGCCTTATTCTTTAAACTAAGAGGTCTTCCTCTCTTTCTTAAAGTTGGAAGCTCAGCTTTTCCTAAATCAGAATTAACTCTTAGTCCTAGCCTAAGAGTGAAATTATTATTATCGTAAGAGTTAGAATTGACTTGCGGTCCTAGCCTAAGAGTGAAATCATCATTATTATAAAAGTCAGAATTGACTTGCAGTCCCGGCCTAGGAGTGAAATTACCTCTTAATTACAGCTTTATAATTAAGCTGTCTTTATCAAATCGAACGTAAGATGATCGAATAATCTTTTTACCTATTTGTAATAGTATATAGATTTAATAGATACTTCTGCTATTAAATCCGATAAGAGTACCTACCTCTGCTCTTAAAGTGAGTTTATTGCTTTAAGTTCGCTTTTCTTTCTCGATTAGCATATAAACGCAATAGCCTAGTACTTAAAGATGCTTAACTAAAGGAGTATAAGGCTTATTAGGCTTAATATTATCCTAAAAGACCTTATATAGAGTCTTGCCGCTTAGAATATTAAAAGTAGTAAGATTAGTAATATATATTATTAAAAGAAGGAGGTAAGGCTAAAGAAAGGAGGGGATATTTTAGTTAATTATAGCTATTTGTAACTTTTCTATTAATATATAAATTGATTATTCCAATCTATTATCTTATTCTAGCGTATAAAGAGTAGATTCCTTTAAAATTATACTAAGGTTTTCTATAAGTATTCGCATCTATATAAAAGAGTACTCCTTGCCTCTATTAGTTCTCTACCGCTTGATTATACGATTATACTAAGTTTATAAGAGGCTGATCATTTTCTTATTTGCCTTAAAGGCATTAGATTTATTTAAGTAAGTCTATTCCTATTTAGCTATTATAATAAGGTAAGTAAAGATAGAAGCGTATTTATAGCTATTAAGGCCAGTTGGCTTCAAATGAACTATATCGACGTATAGCTTATCAAGTGCCTTTGTAGGTCGAGGGCGAGCTAAATGTTTATTAATATATTAAAGAGGTCTGCCTTTCTTGCAAGGAGCGCAGATTCGCGTCTTTCTTAATTTTGTTTCCTTAATCTATATATTAGTAATAGCAGATTAGGTCTTTCTAACCGTTTATAGGCTAGCGTGGCCTAATCAACGGTACTAGAGCTTAATATTAAAAGGTCTATTCTTAATAGCAGCTAGGAGAGCATATCTACTTATATAACTAAAGGAGTTAGTAGAAGGCTATTCCTTATTAATATATATATTATTATTAATAGTGTAAATTTCCTTCTTATTAGATAGGAATAGCTTACTATTTCGATAGAAGCCTTTGATTTTATTAAGTTTACTACTTAAGTATAGGCAGATAGGTGATTAAGGTATATAAAGAGTATTAATTAACTTAAGAATATATACCTTTCCATTAGATTTAAGTGTATTAACTTTGCAAGTGCCAACGCTAAGAGGTTGAATAGATCTATTAACTGTACTTAAAGAGGATAGATTATCTTAAGTAGTATAGGAGGTAAACTTAAAGAGATTATTAGAAATGTACTTACTAGCACTTATATTATATAGCTAATGATTCTTCAATTTTGATAAGAAGTAGGAGGTAGAAGAACTAAGTCCTAGGCCCGGCCCGCGAGTGGAAATTAGCCCTAGGGAGGAGTCGGAATTGACTCCTAGGCCTGGCTCGCAAGTGAGAATTGGCCCTAGGGTTAATAATGGCATAGTATGCTTAAAGAGATCATTATCTAACTCTTCGTCTTCCTTCTGAGTCTTCTTAAAAGGCTTCTTACCTTTTAGTAATAATGATAATAGCAAGGACTTATCGTCCTTGCCTTTAAGGTGACGGAATACGTACTTCTTCCCTGAATCCTTCTCTTAAGCCTCTCTTTTCGATTTATTAATTGCAAAGCAATCTTCTGCCTTATAGAATAGCTCTGGTTGCTTGCAATAAGGATAGGGAGAGTTAAGGGAGGTAGTAGTATTCCTAGAGGTACTCTTCTTTAAGTCTTTGAAACCTCCTTTGTTCTCTAACTTCTTATAGTCAGAGGAATGCGGCTTGCTAGCCGATTTGTTACTGTATAAGACGGTTCTATTCATTTTTAAACTTTATAAGGCTTAAGCTTTATTAGTAATATCTTTAATAAAAGCTTTAAGTATAATCTCTGATTTTCGTCCAGCTGCTATAGCTAAGCGAAGGTTAAAGCGTTATCAATCTGCCTAAATAGGCCATCTATTAGAACAGCTAGTAATAAATATAATAGGGTGCTAATAAGAGGGAGGGGCAGAGTCGAGAGCTTTCAATTTAATAATTAAAAGCCTAAAGGCAATAATATAAGCTTTAAGTAAATTGAAGTTATTATATTTAATAGTAACGTAGGTCTGTATAGCATTATATTCAAGCACTATTCCAAATCCTTTATACTATTTTTAAAGAGCTTCCCATATATCTAAGGCAGATTTATCGCCTTTTATATAAGCTAATAGGCCTGGTTTGCAATTAAGTATAATAGTAAGCTTTATTTAAGATTCCTTAGCTTTCTATCTAATCCAATTATCCCTTTCCTTAAGAGTGATAGAACGGTCCTATAAGTCAACCTTAAGTAGAGTATATATTCTAGCTTTTATATAGAGATATATAGTCAAGGCGTTTGACTTTATAAGGTTTAAAACCTTATTCCTCTATTAGCTATAGTCCTCTATGCCTTTAAGCTTTTAAGACTTAAGGAGGCTAAGGGCAGCCAAAGACAACGACAATATCTTATTTATATATATATATATAGAGTTATCGAAAGGAGGAAAAGGAGGAAGAGGAGGAGATGAACTATTGAATTCGAGTTTAGAGTACTATATATTAGTCCCTTTAAAATTAGGTAATTCAAGCAGTAGAGTACTTTTAGCAATTAAGCTAGTAATCTCAGCTATTAGTCCTAATAATTCAGCTATAGTAACGAATCTTACGTAAGCTTGGATTATTGCATAGCGCTCTAGAAGGGGAGTAGCTACTGTTTTTATTATTGAAATAACGCTTATTATACATCGTTAGTTAAATAAAACTCAAAATATCGATCAGCCTTTTTATTTATAAGGGAGATTCTGATCGATGGAATTTGTCGAATGCTATTCATAGGCATACGGGGCTCATAACCTATAGCAAGGAGGTTCTCTAATAGTAAACTTGATAGTAAACTAGAAGAGGGTACGAAGAAGTATAAGGTGCAAACGACGATATTAGGTGTCTTGATTCATAAGAGCTCTTAACTACGAGCTATTTAACAAGGGCTGCTACTAAGTCATATGGCAAGTCATATAACATATTATATGTATGATGTGTCATGTGACAGATCATATGATAAACATATGACGGGCATACCTGCAACAGCTAAGAACCTAATCTCTATTAAAGAAGTTTCGGCCTTCTCCTTTGCTTTTTATATTATCGACTAAGTACTAGCTGCTAATCGATAATACAGGCCTTATTAGGTCTATCGTCAAGCAGTCCTTTAAAATAGGTCTGATATAACCCTAACTAAGACTTCCCTTTAGATAATAGAAGGAGATTTGCTTCTCTTTTAAGGTAAGCTAGTAGTACCTAATATAGACTACCTCTATATATTACTTATATAGGAGGTTTATAATCAAATTGCTACTACGCACCCTAGCGCGCGCAAAACCTACTAGCTTCTCTCCTTATAATACTATTAGCCAAATCTATACTAATATATATCCTAGTATTATAAGAACTGCCATACCTATAGACGAAGTAAAGTCCCTTATAATAAGAAACCTAGTCTACTCCAACCTCTCTTAATATTAAGCCGACCTTAGGAGCATATAACTATAGATTATATAAGTTTTAATAAAGATAAGTATAGCTATAATAATATTCTTATAATTATCGATCGGTTTAGTAAGCAAGCGATATCGATTCCTTATTAAAAGACTACTAATTTATATCAATTAGCTTAACTTTATATATACTATATATATTACTACTTTAGTCCCTTATTAATAATTACCTTAGATCAGGGCCCTTAATTCATTTTTAGCTTTTAAAAAGCTTTTACCTCTATTTTAGGTACGAAACTGACCCTTAGCTCGGCCTACTACCCTTAAACCGACGGCCAAACTGAAAACTATAATTAGTACCTTATTTAATGCCTCTATCCCTTTATTAGCTACTATTAAAACGATTGGAGCGAATTCTTGCCTATAATAGACTTCGCTTAGCTAATACTCCTTTATAACTCCCTTAGTAGCTTATTGCTATTTGAAGTAGTATATAAGTACGCTCTATGTACTAATTAGGACTAGAAGCTTAATATACCTAATTCAAAGTCCCCTTCTTAGAAACTTAATCGATAAGACGCCCTTAAGTATTTTATAAGATATTATAAAGCTTAAACCCTTGCTAAATCTCATATCTTTAAGGCCTAGGAACGCATGCGAAACGCCACTAATACCTTTTGCCGCCTTGCTACTTTCGAAGTTGGCAATTAAGTATACTTAAATATACGTCCCTACTCTATAGATAGGCCTTTTAAAAAGCTCAGCTACCCTAGAGCTAGCCTATTTAAGATAATAGAGAAAGTATTTAATTTATACCAATTAAAGCTACCTAACTTTATAAAGGTATATAATATCTTCTACCTAAGTCGCCTCCGAAAGGACCCTAGTACCCCTTTAAATAGTTAAGTAAATAAACCCCCTTCTACTATTAATATTATAAGAGAATAAGAATATAAAGTAAAAAGCCTGCTTACTATATAAAAGCAAGCTAGTACCCTTATATACCGCGCCTTATAAGTTGGCCGCAATATTGATTTAAAATAGTACCTAGCCTCTAATTTCATATATACGCCTTTTAAGCTTTGCGAATTTCATTTAGAAAATCCAGACCTCTTAGGCCCGCCCGCAAGGCTACTTAATTAGATATAGGCCTATACTAATAGTATAAATGATTATAATAAGTTAAGTAGTAATAAACCTATAGTTAAACGCTTAAAGATAAGCTTTTTTTAAAAGGGAGAGTGATATGATAGATTATTATTATATATAAGTTATACCCTAGTTTATACCCGGTTCGGCTATAGCTTCGCGCAATCTTAGTATAGGCTATGAACTAGGTTACCCCTGGTTGGCATCCGATTCGGCTCTCCTTAAGCAGGTGACCCTCTTTTCTTTATATATATATACTATGCCCTTCTACTCCTTTAAGGCTCTATAGTTATTAATTCTAAGTTATTACTAAGACGTTCTATTAGCATTGCTATATGATTCGTATACGTACCGGTGCCGAGCAGAGGTTATACTCCCAGTCGTCACAATTCGTAAAGAAGGCTAATAGCTCCCTGCGCCTCTGCATTAACTACTGTAAGCTTAATCACTTAATAAAGAAGGACCTATACCCGATTCCCTTAATTGATAAGATAATAGTATGTTGCAGGTATGCCCGTCATATGTTTGTCACATGATCTGTCACATGACACATCATACACATGATATGTCATATGACTTGCCACATGACTTAGCGCCTTCACTAAGAAGGCCGCTTACCTTAAATAGCTCCTAGTTAGAGAGCTCTTATGAATTAAGACACCCAACATCGTCGTTTGCACCTCATACTTCTTCGTACCCTCTTCTAGTTTACTATCAAGTTTACTATCAGAGAACCTCCTTGCTACATAGTATATATCTCTAAGGCTAGGATCTTTACTAAGATCGATATCCAGTAGGCTTTTTATTGCATTAGGATATCTGCCGATTTAGAAAACCTTACTACCTTCTGCATGTAATATAGTATATATAAGTATAAGGTACTTCCCTTTGGCCTAACCAATAGACCTGCTACCTTCTAGAGGTTTATTAATAATATCCTACTCCTGCACTTAAATAACTTCTATTTTATATACCTTAATAATATCCTAATCTACTTAGAGACTTTCGCAAAGTATAAGGCATATATTAAAAAGGTTATAAAGATCCTTTAAGTATATAGCCTTTAAGTAGATATTAAAAAGAGTAAGTTTAAAGTTACTAAAACCAAATTCCTTAGCTTTATTATTAGTATAAAGGGTATTAAAGTCGACTTAAGTAAGATCGAGGTTATTAAGGAATAGGAGTACGCTAAGAATATATAAGGCGTATAAAGCTTTTTAGGTTTTTATAATTTCTACTGGCATTTTATTAAAGACTATAGTAGGATCTATAGACCCTTTATAGCCCTTATAAGGAACATTCCTTTTATATTTGATAAGGCCTGCAGGCAGGCCTAGGAGACTCTTTAAAAGGAGCTCTAAAGAGCTCCTATATTCTAGTACTATACGCCCTACTGCTAGACTAGGCTGGAAACCGACGCCTTCGACGGAATTATTATAGGAGTGCTTTCCTAGCTTTAGGATAACAATCTCTTCTATCCTATTAGGTTCTTTTCTAAGATAATAGCTAGCGCAAAGCTCAATTACCCTATTTATAATAAGGAGCTACTAGCGATCTACCGCTCCTTTAAGCACTTCTGTTCTAAGCTGCTTAGAGCGTAGGAAGAGGTGCTAGTTTATACTAATTACCGCGCGCTAGAGTACTTTATAAGTATTAAAGAGCTAATGGCCTATTAGGCCCGCTAGGCGGAGTTCTTCGCAGGTTTTAACTTTAGGATTATATACTATATTAGAGTAATAAATACCCTTGCAAATACCCTTTCCTATATTGAGATAGGTAATACAGCTATCACTCCGATGTATTATCATATGACCCTACTGCTTAGTTAATAGGATATTAATACATATATAGCTATAGGGAAGAAAGGGGTAACCTTCCTTCCTTAACTCTTACTAATATATCGACTATCGACCTTTAAAAGCCTCCTTTACCTATTGCGCCGACTTACTTAAGCTTAATAGGTTATAAGCCTTAGCTAGACTGATAATAGATTATTAACTTCCTTTAAAAAGCACTTACGCTGCAACTATTAATAGGAAGTTGAATAAGACTTATTATAAAACAGAGGGGAGACAACACAAGAACAGGCCTAAGGGAAGACCCAAAAACAAGAGGAGGAAGCACCACAAGCGGGCTCTCTTAAACAAGATATTAGGAACAAGTCCTAAGTATGGGGTATATTCAGTACTTATAGCAATACGCGCTGTCTTTATATATAGAAGATAGCCCTTTTATCCTCCTACTATCTTGCGCCGATTATATGATATATATTATAGGACCTATCTATCTTAGGTCTCTATATATATTCTAAATAATAAAAGTAGTGGCCCTTACTACTATTAGTAAAGAATATAAAATAATACAGGTTAAGGCAATAGCATATCAATTAGCAAACCCTAAGTGCGAGAAAACTAATATATTAAAAGGCCTAAACTAGGGCTATATTATTAAAAAAGAAAA
>JAENRP010000219.1:20669-43943 GCA_024741835.1 Diplocarpon mali
TTATATACGCTTTTCACTTATAGGCTAGGCCTAGGAGTTAGAAAACGAAACTAGCAAAATAAATAAACAAGCTATAGAATCGTAAAAACAATTAAAATAGAATTAACCTAGGTGTCAGTTTTCCTTAGTTCTTTTTAAAGGATAGGAAGAACTATTACTAGATAATACTCTCTTCGCCAAACGACTACTTCTTCTTATAGTATTGCTATTAGTGTCCGACGAGATAGGTCTTAGTATAGTAGGAGCTTCGGTAGTTTGGGCAAATGCTAGTATGCTTTAGCGGCTTCTATTAATAGGAAGAGAGACTTATATAGTAGCATTATCGTTATTATTATTATTATTATCCTTAAGGGAATTATTAGTAATAAAGGAAGGGGAGGCGGGAGATTATATAGATACTACTTCCTTAGCCTTGCCCTTTGCTAAATCAAGTTGCGGGCCGGGCCTAGGAGTCGTATTAAGGGTTTTTATATAAGGCTTCTTAATACTATACTTTTTAAGAAGTATCGTTTTATCAATTAGGTTATTAGCTTTAATATTATTATTTATATCTTTAGTCTTTATTTAAGACTTATCGCTATATAATTATAGCTCTAGTTATTAAACTAGCTTTTAAATACTAGCAAAATCTTTAAAAAGTTCTTATTTGTACTTCTTCAGATATATTATCAGCTGAGATATATCTTTTGCAAATAAATCCTTTATAGTTATTACTACTAATAGGTTATTCTATAATCGTCTTCTTACAAGAGCGTCTAATAGTAGATTACCTTTTGTTATACTAAGTATTATATAAAACTTAGCTAAGGATTCTCTAGTAATACTCTATCTTACTATATTTGGTTTCTTTATATAGATAGAATCGATAATGAATTCTTCTAGGTCAGCGCTATTCTTAAGTGATTTATTGCTAATAACTTTCGTATAGTTATTACTAATAGTAAGAAAACCACCCTTTCTAGGTTTTCTATTAGAGTCTAGGTTAATAAAGGTACCTTATCTTATAAATACTAAGAATAGAGTAGTCTTATTGGAAATATACTCCTTTAGAATTGTTCTATCCTTAGTATTCAATTCTTTCTATTAAGCTACGCTCTATGCTAGATTTAGCAAGATCTATTAAGAGTTCTTAAGATAATAGGATATAAGTATAGATAACTTATAAGACTTTTCCTATATAGTAAATTCTTTAATCAATTATTTGATAATAGGGATTATATAATAGTCAATAGTTCTGCTATTAGGAGAATTGACCTATAAGCCAGGCCTAGGAGTTAATCTTACGAATCTTAAGTTAGCGTTAATCTTAGTAGAAACAATTCGCAAATGGTAATTAATACTTATAAACTATATAGGCTTAGGATATGCTACTAGCTTATATAAAGAATTATGATAAGTTAATAGAGCACTAAGATATAGACTATAGTATATCCTTAAGGTCTGCTATATTAAGCTGTAAGTCATATTATAAAGGAAGGCGGAAGGAAGGCTTAGCTTCTTATTTAAGGTTCGGAAATGGTATTAGTACATTTCTAGCTCCTCTTATACTAATATTAAAAATGAATTCTTTCTATAATTACTATAACTATATATATGCATAGTGCTTAAAAAGGTATAACTTAACAACTTAGGCATATTTAAGAAACCTTTAGTGCAAAGCGATATTAGGGTATCCTTAGTTAGTATAGTCTTATACTAGGCGGGAGTCTAAGCGATATTATAGAATAATTTAAAGGCCTTAGGTGCTACTTAGAACTTAAAGAAACCTAATAATATATCTTTCTTGATTTGGTTAGCTATTTTATTACTAGTAGCCACAATTGCATAGTTTCTAAGGTGCAATAAGAATAAAGTTAGATTGGGTATAGTGCAAAATTTATATATATTAGAAGAAACTTGCTTATTGGTTAGAGTTACTATTATCAGCCTATAATATTATACATATTATCATTTATATAAAGTATAAAATTTTTCGAAACTGAAGTCCTTAAATATCCCTATTATAAATTTGCTTAATTATGTCTTTATCTTTAGTATTACTGCAATTTTGAATCTATTATTATATTAAAGTATTATCTTAATATTAAGGGAAACTTCATAGTACTCTATAGATATAATTATTATACTACTTTCTGGCTTTTCTTTAAGGATATAGTAGTCGCCCTTCGATTTCTTATACTTAATAAAGAAATGTATAATATTATCTATAGAAAATTCGTCTTATTATAGCTTTATGATTTGTTTGACGGCTCTTGCCGTTGCCTCTTATGCTAATAAAACTTCTCCTCGACCTTCCTTTTTCAAACGCTTTATTATTGACTTATAGAATTTTAGAATAAATTTTTGCAAGTCTTTAGAAAAGGTCTATACGATATCGGATATATCCTTCTTAGTATTATTAAAAATTTCCATTATATTAGTAATAGGGTTATTCTCTTTATTAGTCAGATCATCTTTAAAGTTTATATTATTACGTATACTGACCCGTAGGCCAGGCTTATAAGTCAACTTCTTTGCTACTAGTATTCTAGGTATTTAGGGCATCTCTAAGGATAGTGAATCAAACTTATCTAAGTCTAATGATTAGTGATCGCAATAGTCCGCTGTTTGAGTTCCAGGTATTATAGGTACTTCTTACTTAAGGGCCTTATTATCATATGCTAATTCGACTTATAGGCCAGGCCTACGAGTCAAATTTTCCTTATTAGTTAGTTCTGCTAAGGGTAGCAACATTTTCTAAGCGGCGGGAACTATAAACTCCTATCTCTCTATCTTATTATCGAAGTAGTTTATAGTATACTTAGTAAGATAGATCATCTTTTCTTTTATAATAAGTAAACCGCATTAGGACTATTATAGGCCAAGGGTATTTAAAATTGTCTAATCCAAAAGGGCTAAATTGTTATACTACGCAGGATCGTCTTTTATAGTTTGAATAGTAGAGTGCATAATAGTACTTAAGAACCCTACAAATTTTCTACTTCTTATATTATTGCCTTAGAGTTTCTTTATACCTTCTTAGATAGTAAAGTGATTTAACACTTATATAGCCTTTGCTATAGGTTGGTATATCTTAAAAATTCCACCTAGTCTTTACAAAGTGTTATTAGCAGTAATATCGCTTATAAAGTAGGTCTGGAAGAGTGTACTACAAGTGCTACTTATAAATTGTAATAATCTCTTTATATACTTATTCTTCTTATCCCGGTTTTTTTAAAACAAATCAACTAATATAAAGTAACTTTAATACTTTTGTAAAAACTTTTCCTAATCAATCCCTTTTACCTTAAGCTTACCCTTAAGGAAATTATCAAAGCCTAGGAATCCCTCTTCAACTATAGAGATTCTATAGTTAAGCATATTAATAGACGAATTCAGGAATACTTACTATTCTATTTTACCTAATATTCTATAGGTAGTTATAATATCTTCTAATAATTAAAGAGACTTGCTATCCTACGAGAATCCACCCTTTAATATCAGTTTATTATTAGCGGTACTTATTGACTTGCTACCTAAGGCAATAACTGACATGCTCTTCTTAAGTATAGCTTTCTTATTTAAGCTCAGCAGTACTATAATAAATTAGTTAGCAAGGAGTAGCTTTAAATAAAGAGATGATTATTTAGGAAAGATTAACGATATAAAAGGCCTGTATTAGAAAAGATTAATAATAGAAAGATAATAGTAGTTGGTGCTAATATTATAGGTCTAATAGGGTTATAGAAAAAGTAAAAAAAGTAAAATCGTAGTATAGGGAGAGGCTTATTTATAGAGTTTGGAATCGCGCTAATGCATAAAGGAAAAGTGGGTATAAAGAGGCTAGAAGTAGAAACAAAAGTAGGATATAACATATATAAGGACCTATAATTGGTAAATGATAATTGTTAAAAGTAAGGACAATATTTCAAAGGTAAACGTTAGAAAGTTATATATAAAGGGAATAATCAAAGAATAAATTATATAAAGAGTAAAGTAAATAAAGAATATATATAAAATAGAATAATAGGTTAAGAATAAAGAGGTATAGGTATATAGAAAGTAGATAATCCTAAAAAATTCAATATCTAATTCGCAATCTCTCCAAATGGTTTTTAAGAAAGGGGTAGACTATAATTCTCTAGATCAAGTCGACTCAATTGTTAGTTCTATTATCACTTTAAAGTCTTCTTCTCTTATATTAGTTCTTATTTTTCAGCGATTTCTTAACTTTAAGGACCTCTCTTAAAGGATCTTCTATTAGTACCCTTAGATTTGGTGACCGAGGTTTATCCAGACCATCTTATAGGCTTAAGTCAGCCGAGTCCAACCTCACTCGCAAGCTAGGCTCGCGAGTCAGTTTTAGCGTTTTTAAGCTTAAGGGTAAAAATAGGGGATTAGTCCCCAAATCAGGGTCTAACGCTATACTAGTATCTCGGTTTGTCTCTTTTCCGAATTTTCTTATAATAATGCCTTTATCAATTAGTATATTAGGCTCTCGGATAGCATTTACTTTATTGTATTATCCTTAAGACTTAAGTCTATAAAGAAGCGACTTAGTATTTATAACATTCGTCTAAGCCTTAATAAGGGCGTTAAAGAGTTTTTAATTATATTTTACAAAGTGGATTTTCAATTTATCCTTATTAAAAAGGAATAACTCCTATACTTCGATTATAATAGAAGGATCTATCTAAGAGCGCTGACTAATAATAGCTTTAAAGAGGCTACTATAGTTCTTAAGATAAAAAGCTGCCTTAAAAGGTATAGTAGTTCTACTTATATTAATCTATTAAAGTACTAAGGGTTGCTTTAAAGCAAAGATTGAAAAGATAAGATCAGAGATTTAAGTCTCATTTTCTAAGGTATTCTTATTGCAAATGGCTGTATAGTTATTATAAAAGGCTATAAAACCACTAGTCTTATAAGAATTGTCCGAAAGTATTTTAAAAAGGTATCCCTATTTTATTATTACTATAATTAGATTGCTATTATTAGTAATAGGTTATAAGATCTCCTTTTGCTTTAATTTTGCAGTTATTTAAGCTAGTTGAGATTTTGAACTAAGTGCTTAAGAAGTCTATCGACTTATCTTCTTTATAAATGGAGTGAGTTTTATATTCGATTGAGAGCTGATCCATTTATTAAGGCTTTTTAAAGCAGGTCCTTATCCGATTAATAGGATTTGATAATCTAAGACTTGCTTTCTAATAAAATTGACTCGCAGGCTAGGACCGCGAGTAAAAATCGGAATTTCTTTATTAGTAGTACTTGCATCTCTCTTTATCGAAACGACTTAATTATAAAGATTAAGGCCAATTAATTAGAGAAGTTTAAGATAGGCCATAAGTTGATAGGCTCCTTTACTTTTTACTATTATAGCTAAGAGGTAGAGTCTATAATATATTTAAAGGACTTATTAAGTGAGATTGAATATTATATTATAAAGAAAATAAGAAGGTATAAAGGTTGCATTATCTATAGGGCAGAAGTGATAAAGGTATATCTTTACTTCTTATTTTATAATAAAGAGGAATATACTTATAAAAGTACTATTATTAGTAGTAAAATTGTCGGTTAAGAAGCGGCATTCGAAGGGTTTAAGTATTACAATTGACCCTTCTTCCTCTATTTCCTCCTATTATTTATTGCTTAATAATATCGATAAGAAGGAATTGTTCTATTCAATCGGCTTTAACGCCTTTAAGGCTTCGAGATCAGCCTTGAATTTTACAGCACCTAAAGATGCCTCTATTATTAATAGGTTAGATTTGCGTATCTTTAAAGAGATAAAGAACTAATTATTAAAGTGGATTAGAAAAAGATCGATATCTTCTACTATATAGAGAAGTTTAAAGTGTTTAATAGTTTTATTAATATCAAATCCTTTATAATTGAGATTATAGTAAACCGAAAGAGAGCGAATATAAAGGTTATAAAGTCTTCTCCCTTCGATTCCTACGCTAGGAAGATACTATTAAAAGCGAGTCTTTATTATAAAAGACACTTAAATATTATATCGTTCTTTAAGCTTAAGGTTAAGAATAACCAATTGAAACATATTGCTATAATTACAAATGTCCTAATCAATAGATTCCTCTTTGCGTTCTCTTTCTTATAAGATAAAATAGTCTCGCTTAAAATCTAAGAGACTAGGTTCTTAACTTTTATAATTATTAAAGAATTAAATAATATCTATAAGGGCGAACTTATCTAAGATAAGCTATTAAATCTATTTAACAGCTCTCTTAGTTGTCTTTAGAGTAGTAGGAATAGGGTCTTCCCTTATATTATCGTTTTTAAAACAGTTATATATAGATATAAAGAAGTTAAGAACTAGCTCCTTTAAGTTATTAAGAAAGGAGTTTAAGCGAGCGCGCAATCCTTTGGTTTTAAATTGCAAATTAGCTAAGGTAGTTATCGAACGATCTATCCTTTTTAAAGGTCGAGTTAAAATAGGTCGTTTAATTAAAGGCAAGTCCTTTAAAGATTCCGAAAATTCTAAAGAGGCTATATTAAGCATTTAGGCAGTTTGTTCAATAGCGGTTTCTAAAATCATTTTAATAAGAGGCAAGTTTGGTCTAGTTCTAAAATTCTTATTTTTAACTCTTAGTTTAAAACCGCAAGTCAAATTATATAGTTTAGCACTTATTATCTCTTTAAGTTAAAAAGCGAATTTTAAGGCAAGCTTGATTATAAATAACTAATTCCCTTCTTTATTATTAAAGAAATCTCGTTTAAACCCTATTATAGGAGTCCAGTTCTCTTTTAAAATAAGCAAACTATAGGCAGAAGCGTAAAGCCTTAGCATATTAACAATAGTACTATTAGGTAAAGTAATATCTATAGCCTAATTTGATCTTTTTATAACCTTATTAGCTACTATAAGTATTATATTAAATAGGCCTATAAATCTGCGACTGCGAATTCGATTGCTTTAGAATTTTGCTACTCCTTTTTAAATAATAAAGAAATTGAGAATCTGAATAGCTTTAGCGATAGGAGTATTTTCCTTAAGAATTTTTAATAATACTTATCTTCTATTATTAAAATTAATATTTATTAAGAAGCGCAAATGAAATAGGAGTCTTCTCTTATCAATGGCTAAATTATTTAATTATCAAATAGATTCTTCTCTTTTATCTTAATCCATTTTGAAAGTATTAGCTAAGGTTATATATTAATCTACATCGGCTAAGAATTCCTCTTTAAAGATTCCCTTTAATCTCAATTCTTCGGTTAAGAAGTTGTCAAATTAGAGAATTCCAAGGGCTACTTAAATTGAAAGGTTATTAATAGCATTTGCGTAAGTTAAAAGGAGTTTTTATTACTCTATATCTCCTAAGGTTGTATAGGTCGATTTAAAGCTCTTTAATAATGCAATAGCTCTACTGTCTTAAGAGAAGTTTATAACTAGTATTTATTTATCTCCTATTGTAATAGATAAAACCATTTGTAAGTTCTTTAAAGGCATATTACTTATGAAAGATAGGTAGTATAAATAAGAGAGTTTAATAGGATGCAAGAATTAAAAGGGCATATAAGCTGCAATAGGTTTACTATATATATATTAAGGAAATTGGACTTTTTATTTATTATTTAAGGAAAGTAATAGGAATGCTATAATTAAAGGCCAATATTAAGAATGCAAAATAAGTTAAAGCAGGTAAGAATTTAAAGTGATCCTAAAAGATCTATATCCTAAATAATAAAGGAGGCAACCTTACTAAAAATGTAAAAATAAGGATTATAAGAAGGCGGACTATTAATAGGCTAGGAAATCGCTTAGTATTCCCGTTTGCGTTCTTTGGATATTTTAGGAATAATAACTTAAGGTTGCGATTAGTTAGGTATTTTAATATTCTTTATTCGCAGGACTGGCTTATAGGTCAAGTTGGAAAAATCTTAGTCTTTATCTAAGGGTTTAAAATTGCTTATATTACCGTTAGTTCTTATAAAAGATTCAGAAGTTATATCAATTTCTAATTCGTCTTCTAAAAGGAATAAGGTCTGGTTATATTAATAAAAGCGCTTTAGTCGGTTAGCTATAAAGGTTCCTTTAATATTAATTCCATTAAGTTCCTAAAGAGAATAGTATCCCTTTTCTTTTTACTTAGATTTAACCTTAAATAGACTAAGCTATCGATAGTTAAGTTTAGTATCTACTAATATATTAATACTTCTTATAATATTGTAAATTAGGATGAGATTATCTTTTCAAATAGGATACATTTTAAGTACTTTAAAAGTAGCTTATGCTTCTTTAGCTTTTTCCTAATATCGTTTCTTTTATAGAATGATTTCCTTTATATTTATATCTTAAAGCTTAAGTTATTAGCATTTTATTATAAGTAAATTGGAATAGTTCTAAATTTAACTATAGTTGAATAATCTTTAAATAGGCTATTAGGATTCAAAAGGGAGCTATACCTCTTTATTATAGATAAGGAAAAATAGTATAACTTTAGTCAGTTTATAGATTATCATTTGATAAGCAAAGAGTATTTTATAAAAGTATTTTATCTAATTCTTAAATCCTTTATAAGTAACTTTAAATAGCCTATTAAAAATGTTATAATATCCTCGCTTTACTATTCTATTAGCTTTTGAGTTATATACTAAGATTTAAACCTATTTAATACTATATTTTCGTAAAAAAGCTTCAATTACTCTTTTATTTTCCAGGCCTCTATTAATAGTTAGTCTATTAAAAAGTCTATAGCAATAGACTATATCTTCCTAAAGGAACTTTATAATAGATTTAGAGTTAGCAGATTTCAAAGGTCGTCCTTTAAGCCATCCTAATAGGTCTTCTTTTATTAAAATAAAATATATAATCCTATTTTCGGTTATTAGTACTTATATAATATCGAAACTGACTTTATAAAAAAGGCCTAATAGATAGGTTAAGAATAAGGGATTCTCTTTATAATTAGGCTTTTGTTTCTAATAAGGAACGCAACTTTTTATAAAGGCTTTATAGTCCTTAAAAGAACCCTTTTAAAAGAATTTCCTTAAGAGTCAGTAGTAGGTAGACTTAGCTCCTTAGTAGTTAGTTTCCTTATAAATATCCTAGATAGCCTTAGCCTTTAGTTTTTTATTATTTAAGTAGAGTTATATAAAGAATGAGTTATTACTCCTTTTAAACAATTGCTATCCTTGCATTAGATAAATTAGAGCTTTAGCTTTAAACTTTTGAAAATCCTTAAAAGGAACTATCTTTAGTTATTTAAGTGTAATTAAAAATTTTGCGATTTCTTTAAAGTCACTTAAGTAGTTAGGTAATAAAATTCTCTTATTTGACTTACGGGCTAGGCTTAGGAGTTAAGTCCCTTTAAGGCGATATATCAATAGATAACCAACTTCATTTTCTACCTATTTATTAATATCTATTTCATCTTCTTTAATTAAATCAAAGGGGTAGGAATAAGTTCTTTTTAAAAGGCTATCTATAGTAGTATTTTTCATTCTTAGAATATATTTGACTTTAAAGTCTATTAGTCTTATTTAAGCAATCCATTTTATTAGCAAGGCTTTAGGTAGGTCGCTTATAGCTTTATTCAATTGTTCTACTAGCACTTTAGTATTAGTTCCAAAGATAAAGTAAGTGCTATAGAGGTCGCTTCTTATCTTTTTCATTGCTTTTAAGGCTCCTTTGCATTTCTATTTAATAGTATTATACTTTATCTCTACTAGATTCCAAAGACCACTTTTAAAGCGAGCTAAATATCTTTTCTATTAGCTATTAGCTTATTAAAGGACGGTACCCTATCCGATTAAGCTTGCATTAACTATTAGTATAATTGGCCTAGCGTCGGCTCTATAGTCTATTTTGATTAGATATAGCGCTTTAAGCAACGCTTGCTTTAATTATTTTATAGCCTCTATTTAGGGTTCCTTCTATTGAAACTTAGCCCCTTTCTAAAATAAGGCGTAAATAGGTGCTGCCTTTTTAGCAAAATCCTTAATTTAAATGCAATAGTATACTATAACGCTAATAAACGCGCGAGCTTTTACTATATTATTACACCTTTTCCATTTGTCGATTTTAAGTACTTTAGCCCTTTAAGGACTTCGGCTATTAGAATTAGTAATAAAACTAACAATTTCTATCGATAGAAGATAGTATTATAACTTTGGACCAACTATTGCTTCTGCCCTTTCGAATTGTATAAGCACCTAGTTTAGGTTTTGAATATATTCTATTATAAATTATCATATGCTAAGAAGAACTTCTTTATAGTTATAGAATGATCTTAATCCTTTTACTCTTATATTATCTATATAAGGGAGCGTAATATTAGGTATATAATCTACTAGTATCTTATAGATTACTTAGACAAATTGAGCAATCGAATTTATAGCCCCTTAAGGTAATCTTATTATTTAAAGTAGCCTAAGAGGGGTTTGAATTGCTATTATATCTCTTGATTTAATATTAAGAATGAATTAGTTGTATTTAAAGAAGAAGTTAATAAAAGAGCTATAGGTTAATCTTGCGAATTTATTTAAGAACTTATCTATATTTAAAGGAATGTTAGTATCCTTAATAGTTACTCAGTTCATCTCTACTACTACTATTATTAGTTTATAAGTTCCCTTCTCTTTCTTAATAACTAAGAACTATTTATTCCTATAAGGGCTATTATAGAACTTAAGAACTCCTTGCTTCAGCCTATCCTTTAACATTTCGATTACCTTTTCTTAAAGAGCTTTAAGGACCTCGAATGTTTTCTCTTACTAAGCTTTATAGGGTATTATCTTAATCTTAATATAAGGCGTGACCTCTTTTCAAATCTGGCTAAGTTCCGTCTAGTCAAAAGCTAAGGCGTCCTCTCGATTTATTAAGGTTTTATAAAGTAGTTCGCATTCTTATTCTATTAAGTTATCTCTAATTTTTAGTATATTAAAATGTTCTTTTATTAGCTAATATCTAATAGGTTTATTAGAAAATCTACTTATAATAAACTTATCGAATTTGCCACCTGGCTTTAAAGGTCGAAGCTTCTTGTCTTATTTAAACCAATCGTCTAATCCTTTAGGCTTTAAGCCGTTAGAGATTCCTTAATCTACTAGTTGTACTTTATCGGCCTTGCTTTTATATATAGTTTGAATATTAGCTAGTATTATACTTCTCTACTTCTTTCCTTTTTTATCAAATCTTATAAAACGGTCCGAATTTTCCTTTTTAAAAACAAATAAAAGATTTTTTAAATCGTTAATTTAAAGTGTATAAATGGAAATATTATTAGTAATTTTATTATTTTTCACTTGCGGGTCTGGCCTATAAGTGGTTTTTAGGTTTTTTAAAATAATTAATAAATTGTCGAAATTTATAAAACGAACTCTCTTCTCTACCTTATTTTTCTTTTTTCTTAATTATTAAGCTAATAAAACGCCGATTGCACCAATTTTCAAAATTCCAGATTTAACTCTTAGTCTAAGACCGCGAGTTAAATTGCTATTATTTAAAATTGGCAAACTCACCTTTCTTTTACTATAACTCCTTGCTAGGTGCCTTCTTTTACTAGCATTAAGCCTAGCCTTTATACTAGCTAATCGTTTCTTAAAATCTTATTTTAGAATTCGGCTATATCTCTTATGATAATCATTTATCCTTTTAAAGATCGATCTATATTTTAAAGGCTAGCTTTTATAAGCCTATCTTTAAGATAATTAAATATTAGCTAAGATTTTAAAATAAAGGGCATTCTTAAAAGAATATTATTTAAAGAATTCTCTATTATTAGAAAGTTAGTATAATTAATAATTCCTTTAACTTTAACCTTTACGTTTTTCACCTATCTATTAAAATTGTATTTCGATCTAGAGACAGTTAAATAAATAAGGAGTTAATTGCTAACGATTATCAATTAAGCTATTTCTACCACTTTTCTAATTATTACATTAACTTTTGAACTATAATCGATTAGAGCCTTTGCTTTAACTGATTCTTCTATAGAATAAATAATAATAGGGCTTTTTATTATAACTGCTAAATAATTTCAATTGATATTCTAAGATATTAAAGCTATTATTATAATATTATAATACCTTTGGGTTCCTTTATCTTTTGTAATCTAGAGACATTTGATTAAGGCTAGGTGCTTCTTAAAGTTCTTTCGCGTTACAATTTCTATTTCCTTATTATTATTTAAATCTTTAAAGGCAACTAGGATATGCTTTCCTAGCACTTTATTAAAGCGTCTAATTAAATCAAATAGGTCTTTAAATGTAAGGTTAATTTGCTAGGCTATAATATTCTCTATAGCTTTCTCTATTGCAGTTAAACCAATGTATTTATCAACGAATTTCTCTTATTTTAATATTTATCTCTTTCGCTTAAGGTCAAGGGTCCGCGCAATAACTTCAACTTCTTAATCTTTAAGCTTAAAGCTATCTTCGTCTATTATATCTCTAATTAATTTATCTGCTATATCGGCTTTATCTTTATCTACTGCGGTTCTAGACTATTAGGTATCTTTTAGCATTTGGACTCTATATTGAGATTCCTGAGTTGCATATACTAATTTCTAGACTTTGGCTAGTTTTATTAGTATTAGTAGAGTAAAAGATTTAAAAGGACGCTGAGAATTCCAAGGGTTCTTAGATATAGAAGCAGTATTAATATCGGCTGAAATATTATTATTAACCTATCCTAAGATAGAAATGCCTCTAACTTCTATAGCTATTTGATTAAAAGCTAGGTCCTTAAGAACTCCCTTAGGTAGATTGTTAGTTGGACTTATATATATATAAGTTGGAATTTTAGCGTTTATATCTATAATACACTATTGTTCGACCAAATTCTTATCCTATTTTATACTATATATTATTATTCGAATAGTCTATAACTATAAGCGATTCTAGTGCTTTTTAATAGGGATAGCTTCTGGCCTAGGATCCTTAATGCAAAGCATCCTATACTTATTAATATATATGACCTTAGTATTAATAAAACGAAGGAAAAGAGGGCAATTATTGCGATACTTATATAGAGCGCAGTTGGGTTCTTTATTATTGCAAAAGTTATAGGTTAGTTGTCTTCTATTGCTATTTCTTTAGTACCTTATAGTATTGATATTAGTAAAGTGCTAGTTGGGATTAATTCCTCCTTCTTTAGCTAGCTATTGCGTTCTTATATTAGCTGGTTATTCCGAATGATAAGAAGTAAGAGTCTGAAAACGGGAACCACTAGGTTGGCTTATAGTAGCTGAGTTTTGTCTATTACTAAACTAAGGAATATGCTGTTTTTTTTATAAAAGATCATTAATCCTAGTTTCTAAGCTCTGGATTTAGAGTTCTGCAAATTAGGTCTTAAGTTCTTTAATTCTAGGGTTGGATCTTACTCCTAGGTTAGGCCTGCGAGTGAAAGGTATGACTATTAGGTTCTTCTTTGCCTCTTCTATAACTTCTAAAGCTTTCGAGTATTCTTAGATTAGGCTTTTGAGGTCTTTAGTATAGGAGGGAGTAGGGGCTTTTTCCTACTTTATAGTATTAATAGTTCTCTTATTAAGATCTGATTTTAAAGTAAAGGCTAAGAATTCCTTAAATGAGGCGAAGGTTATAAGATCTTGCTTATTAATCTTAAAATGCTTAATAATCTTGTTTTAAAGGCTAGTAGGTAATTTAAGTAAGAAAAGGCGGCCTCTTTCAACTTCGCTAAGTATTTTCTAGCTAATTAAGGTATTTAATATATAAGTAAAAGTCTAATAGTAGTTTTTAAGTTCCTTAAGAGTATAAGTAATTAGAATAAATTCTTTTAAAAAAGCTAGGGTATTGCGAATCTACTATCTATTAAATTCTTAGAATTCAGACTTAAGAGCCTTGATAAGGAGTTCCTATAAACTATACGTTTTCCATTCAGGGAGGGATTTGATAATATCTTTACTTATATAGTTATAGTAGTAAGGAAGTCGAGAAATCATATCCTCTTATATAATACTAAAATCGTAATAAGTTTCCTTATATTACTTAAGGAAATTAGTAATATTGGCGCTTATAAAGTAAGGAGCGCTAAAGGAACTAGGGAGGGGAAAGTGATTAGTAATAGCTTTAAATACAGCTATTATCGTTTTATATTAACTGTCTAGGTTAATAGAATCTATAAGGGGCAAAGGGGAAGCTTTGATATTGCGAGATTGATTGCTAAAAGGAGTACTTTGAAATTCAAAAGGGCTTAAAGAGCGTTCAAAATCCGAGTCAATCTTAAAGTGACTAAGACGAGTTTGAAAAGATTCGGACAAAGGGTTAGTAAAAAGTTTAAAATTATTATTATTATTAGTATTTTTAAATATTAATATTAAAAAAGTAAGTAGCAGTCCTAAGTTATTTAAAGACGTCTTTTTATCCTCCTACTTATAGGCTAGGCCTAGGAGTAGAATTCCGGATTCTACTAAAAGTTTAATCCAAGTTTGCTAAGAGATTCTAAGTAGGTGTTAAATAGCTAATAGGAGCGTTGCGACTAATTGTAATAAGATAAGGTTTACTTAATCTAAAACTAATTTCTAAGATAAGGTTTATATTTAAGATTCTTCTTAGCCTTTAAGCCAATTCCTATTAGTCTTTAGAATAAAGGGGTCTTTAGAGACGATTCTAAAGCAATTTTTAGAGTTCTATTAAGCTAAGGCGGCTGAATTATTAGATTCGAATTTCTAAAGATTCTAAGGAGGCACTTCCTATTAGAGTTTGCACTTAGTATTACTTAAGTACTTAAAACTACTGCTATTTAAGATTACTATTATAAGGTTTATTAAACTTTTCATACCGAAAAGCCAAAAATTCCGAGAATCTCAAAGTTAAGGAAGAAAATAGGGGTTTTTAAAGCAGAGCCGAAAAGGGAAAATCTAAGGTTATTAATAATTGCTAAATGAAAATCGATAGTTCTAAGTAATTAGGCGATTAAGGATAAGGGTTTTAAAGTTGATTAAAATACTATAAGTATTTCGAAGACATATTTTAAAGGCCGGTCTTTTATCTACGAACTAAGAGATTAATAAGATCGTATAAGGATGGAAATCTTAAGAAATCGGTCCTTGCGTAGGTTATTAATATAAAATAAAAGGGAGATAATATAAGAATAGGCCTAAGGGAAGACCTAAAAACAAGAGGAAGAAGTACTATAAGCGGGCTCTCTTAGATAAGATGTTAGGAATAAGTCTTAAGTATAGGGTATATTTAGTACTATGGCGATACGCGCTATCTCTATATATAAAAGGTGGCCCTTTTATCCTCCTACTGGCCTGCGCCGATTATATGATATATGTCACGAGACCTATCCATCTCAGGTCTTTATAATAATAGGCTATTAAAGCTATTAAAAGCCAAAAGCCTATTAAAGTATTAGCTAATATATAGAAGATTTGAATATTTAAAGTTAAAGAAATTAAAGGGCTTATATAAGGTCTTGACCTTAAAATAGAAGATCTAAGTATTAAAGGATCGCTTAATATACCGAATTTGCAAGCTAATAAAACTTCGAAATCAGACGCAAACTAAGCTTAATTTCTAAAAAGATTCAATACTAGCGCTAATATCTATTAATACTATTAGACTATTTATAACCTTAATTAAAGGAAATAATTAGTTTTCTTAAATAGTAGATAACTCTACTTAGCAGATATAGACTATTTGCGCTAAGACCAAATCTAAGCTTATAAAAAAGCTAGAAACTTAAAAAGTAATAGAGGAATACCAGACCTAATTAAAGCTAATAGCTATTAGGTCTAATAATATATTAAAGATTAAGGCAAAGTTTAATAAATAGGTAAAATAAGGAGTTTGTTATAAACTAATTATAATATATGAAGGTTCCTATTAAAATAGTATTGCTAAGCGAAGTATCTAATAAGTAGAGACCGACTATTGCACTTTACTATAAGATACTAACTTACTATTAGAATTCTAAGACCTTGCGGTTAAGGCAGATATATACCTACGAAATAGAATAGGTAGTAGACTAATAGTTAATAGCACTTGAATATTACTATATAAGGCATATTTTAAATAGAAATTAAGCTTAGACTATATCTGCGTCTTTAAAAGTATCTGCTACTCCTATATTAGCCTAAAGTCCTAGCTTATAGGTATAAAGAGTAAGAAGCTAATAAATTAAGGTAAAGAGTATATATTTATTAAGTATATTAAATAGATAATAAAGTAATAGATAGTATATATATTAGATCTAAGGCAAGTAATTATATCTTTAGTAGTTAAGTTTGATAAATCTTAAAATAAGGAGGAGCTATCCTTAAAGCTCTATATACTTAGAGATTCGCAAGGTATACTATTCAATAGTAATACTATTAAGCCGAACTAATAACCCCTTTCTCTTAACTTAAGTATATTAAGCGTACCTGCTAATTAACGACCTATTAGTCGCCTAAAGACCGAATAGACTATTCCTATCATCTGCGAACTATTTAAAGTATAAAATAACTTTAATATTATTATCCCTTTAATTAAAGTACCTATAGTAAAGGATATTCCTAAAATAGGTATAAGTAATAATAAGCCTCTACTATTAGAAAGCGATTCCTTAAATGATAAGCCTATAGAACCTATAGTCAAACCTATATCTTTAAAGAGGAATAGAGACTTAAAATTAGAAGATAACTTAAATAAATGCAAGTCTAAGTGTATCTAAGCTATAATAGTATATAAGATCTATAAGCTCGAACTTTAATAAAGCTTTAATAAAGATAATACATTCCTAGCCGCTAGAGGGATAATGAAAATCTCTCTTCTAAAGACGTATAATAAAGCTATTAATAATCTAAAGAATAAAGCAGTATAAAATAAGGCAATTTAAGAGGAGATAAGCTCTTTTATTATAAATGGTATATAGATAGAGGAACTAATACTAAAGGATATGAACCTAGTATTAATAAAGTGGGTCTTTATAATTAAGATATATGCAAATAGGACCTTAGAATATTATAAGGTAAGGCTTATAGCTAAGGGCTTCTCCTAATAGTATGGAAAAGACTACTTCAATACATTTATACTAATAGTTCATATAAATACCCTTTGCATATTTATAGTAATAGTAGCTGCTAAGGACCTTGAATGCAAATAGTACAATATTAAAAATACATTTACTAAAGCAACTATAAAGGAACGGATTTTTCTATTCCAACCTAATAGTATTCTTATATACGCTGGCCACTATTTTTATATACTTCGCAGTATCTATAGGCTTAAATAATCAGCCTATAATTAGAACCTCTTATATAGCTCTACTTTAATAGAAATAGGATTCGTTTAAAGCCTAGCTAACCCTTATTTATTTACTTATACTAAGCGTAAAATCAAGTTGCTATTATATATTAATAATATTACTATAGCTATGAAAACAACTATTTAATTAAATTGGTTCTTTATAACAATTCGGAAACGTTTTAATACTAAGGATCTAAGGGGAATTTATAAGATCCTTAGTATCTGCGTTATAAGGAACTGTTCTACTTAAGAACTTTAGTTAAACTAAGAGCAGTATATTAAGAAGATCCTAGATCGAATAGGACTTTCTACTTATACTCCTAACTTTAAGCTAAAGCGTACTCTAATCGAAGGAAAGTATAATAAGTTAGAGCCTACTAATAAAAATAAGTAAAGAGGAGATCTGAAGAAGTACTAATAGGATATTAAAGCGATTATATATACTATAGTATATATAAGACTAGATATTGCCTTTGTTATTAAGCAATTTAATCAGAACTTAAAGGATCTAATGATTTAATATAAGAATGCAGTCAAGCGATTTAAAAGGTACCTTCGATTAATAATTATATAAAAGGTAAGATATAGACTAACGAAATATATAAGCGTAAAGCTTAAGGTATATATTGATTTTAACTAGGCAAATATAAAAGGTTGGAAAAGTATATCTAGAAGCGTAGTAGTACTATATAGTAGACCTATATTATAAGGAAGTAGGAAGTAGAAATCAATAGCTATTGCAAGCACTAAGGCCAAATATATATTAATATTATTAAATTGCAAGCAAGGATTATAGATCGCCTAAGTTCTAAAAGATATAGGTTTCATTAAGTATATTAGATAAGATAGGAATTATATTAATCTTTAAATAGATAATATAAAGGTAATTGTACTTATAAAGAATCCATACTTATATAAGCGATTAAAATATATTAATATTATCTATTACTTTATCTGCGACCTTATTATAAAGAATAAGTTATTAATTACTTATATCCTAACTAATCGAATAATAGTAGATGGATTTATAAAGCTACTAAAGATAGTTGCAAAGTTCGAAACATTTGAAGATATACTAGAGTTATAGAAGATAGTAGGGGCTTAGTAAGCTTAAGGACGACTCTTAGGCCCGCCTTGCGAGTTAGGTTATATAGTCTTATAGAGGAAAGTTTTTTTTAAATCAACTCCTAGGCCTAGACTGCGAATTAAGTCATATAGTCTTATAAAGGAACGCTTTTGGGAAATTTGACTCTTAGTCCTGCCTTATAAGTAGGGTTAGTGATTTTAATAGAGGTTGCTATTAATTAATTGTTTTTAATTTAAAGAGATACTTAAGAGTTAGATTAGCGCAAAAGGATAGTTATTATTTTCTTAACTGTAGGTTAATTAAAGTAAGGTCTGAGTAGAGGTATTAAGATAGGTAATATAGCTATCACTCTGATATATTATTATATAACCCTACTGCTTAATTAGTAGGATATTAATATATATATAGCTATAGGGAAGAAAGGGATAACCTTCCTTCCTTAACTCTTACTAATATATCGACTATCGGCCTTTAGAAGCCTCCTTTACCTACTGCGCCGACTTACTTAAGCTCAATATATTCTTATATAAAATAGCAGCTAAAGATCTGCCGATCGCCTTATAGAACTTATCTTTAGAGACTCCTTTAAAGTCATCTACAGTTCCTTCTTTAGTAGGACCTCTATAAGGAATTATCACCCTTAAGCTCTAGTCGCTATTTGCCTTTTTAGAGACTGGCGAAGTAGCTTCTAATTCGCTTACTTCTACTCTTAAGTTTCTAAGCGGGTCTCTTAAAGAATTTGGATTTAAGTTAAAGCCTTTTATATTATTAGTTAAAGGCTATAGAGTAGTATTAGTCTATAATACAGGCTCTTCTTATATAGTGGCTTCTTCTATAGCGATTGCATTTAGCCTTACGATAAGCTCCGATTCCTTAAAAATGCCTTCGAACTTAGTATCCTAAGCTCTCTCTCCTTTTCTAATCAATTAGAGGGTTATCTCAAGTTCTTAGCGCGATATAGGGTTTGCGCGCTTAGCTTTTGGACTATAGAAGAGAGACTTATCGAATTCGATATTATAAGTCGTTATTACTTGCTAAAGCATAGGAACTTAGATTCTATAAATATTAAAGGTAATATATCTAATTAAGTAACCTAAGTGCCCTTATAGTTCAATTTTAAAGGTTCGGCGGTCCCTTCCCGCCTCCCTTTCCTTAATTAAAGGGTATGCGTAAGCGCTATACGTATAAACGCGACTTCAGTTAGGCTTTAAGCTCGCTATCATCTACTTAATAAGTAGTAGCTTATAAAATCGAAAATACTACTTAAACCAATTATAAAAAGCCTTGCTTAATAAGATTATCTTCTTCTTAATAAGTAAGGAGATATTATAAAGGTATATAGCAGCCTTTACAACCTTTGGCCAAAGGCTTACTAGAAGCCTAGCGTAGATTCTCATTTTAATAGAGCGTTTAATCAACTCCCTTCCTACTCGCTCTGCGCCTCTATTAGGTTGGTATATATAAGTAGGAGTAAGCTCTAAATCGATTCCCTCCTCTTTTACCTATCTTTAGTACTTTATAAGAGAGTCTTCCCTTAAGGAGATCATTAAAGTATTATTATCTTACCTAATCTTATAAATAGAAAGCCTATATTAGCGTTTCACTTATACTTCAAAGGCCTAGAGGACCTTTATAACTACGTCTCTACCCTTCGATCTTAATAAAAACGTCTAAAGTATACTACTATACTTGTCCTTAATTAAAAGAACCTATAAGCAACTATTATATAAGTTGTTTAAAAAGTTAAAAAGATCCTAAGAGATCTTAAAGAAGGGCCTTAGAGATCGGTTCTTAAAGGTAGCGCGAGAAATAACTTGCTTAGCAAATGCTACTGCGCATATAGGGCACTCTAGCCTTTATATTCCCCTAATCTTTACTCCCTTAGCGCACTTAACTAGCGCTTAGAGAGCCTCTGCGCCTAGGTAGCTAGCGCAAAGGTACCAAGTATACGCGTTATTATCCTATACCTTAGTAGGTATATAGCTAGACTAAAACCTATTATAAAGCGTCGTCTTAGCTATAGGAAACGCTATTAAGGTAGAGAAGTCATATTAAAGCATATTTAAAAGATCCAAATAGTTGATAGGCTTATATTTAAAAAAAACGAGATTATAGTAACGCTCTAATTAAGCTCGCTTTACAAAATCTTCAATACTCTTAAAGCGCAAAGTAAGGTCTACCCTAGAGTATTAAAAACCCTTATCTATAAGGAGCCTCTTTAAGATAATATTAGTAGTAAACTCCTTTATAATAGTAACGTTGCGAAGCGTTATCCCTATAGAAGAGCTATCACGCTATAAAAGAGAGTCTATTATATATCTATTACCTCTCCTAATGATTAAGAGTCTTAAGGTACCTGCTTTAATATATTACTACAAGTCGCCAAAAGGCTTAAAGGTGCCTGCAATAAGTAAATCCTTTAAATTAATGATATAAGTAGCTACGCAATTATCAAGGAGCGTACTTAAGGAGAGCGGGTGGCGTTCTAGTATAGAGACCTGGAAGTGGAGGATCTTGTGACATAGGTCATATGGTCAGATGAGGACTAAGAAAGGGGTATATATAGGACTACTATTGTACTTAGAGATAGCGCGCAATGCTAACCACCTATTCTACCTCTAACTAGTGAATTGTCTTAGTTCTTCTTTGGAGAGCCTGCTTATAGTGCTTCCTCCCTCTTTGTCTTTGGTCTTTACGTAGGCCTATTCTTGTATTATCTCCTCCCTCTTATATTAGTGACCTACGCAGGGACGATTCCTTTGAGATTTCGTCTTTATACGACTTCTCCTTTTGATTCTCTTAGTTCGTAGATAAGAGATCAACCCTTTGAAAACCTCTTAAAATAATAATCATTTAGTTATTTGGAACTGTCGGTTGTCATTCTTCTATTATCGACCTTGCAATCACTTAGTTATTTAGAACTATCGATTGCCACTCTTTATTATTAATAACCTTAGATTTTCCCTTTTTAGCTCTGCTTCGAAAACCCCTATTTTTCTTCCTTAACTCTAAGATTTTCGGAATTTTCGGCTTCTTAGTATGAAAAGTTTGGCAAACCCTATAATAGCAATCTTAAATAGTAATAGTTTTGAGTACTTAAGTAATACTAAGCGCAAACTCTAATCGGAAGTATCTCTTTAGAATCTTTAGAAATCCAAATCTGATAATCCAGCTGCCTCGGCTTGATAGAACTTTGAAAACTGCCTTAGAATCGTCTTTAGAGACCCCTTTATTCTAAGGACTAATAGGAATTATCCTAAAAGCTAAGATGAATCTTTCTTAAAAACTTTATTTTAGAAATTAGTCTTTAACTTGATAAACCTTTACTTACTATTAGTGATTGTAGTACCCTTATTTGCTATTTTATACTTATTAAAGAAGTCTTGGTAAAGTATAAATAAACTTTTAGCAGAAGCCGGATTTTCACTCTTAGGCCAGGCCTGTAAGTAGGAATATAAAAATACAATTTTGCGCGACTTAAGTTCTTTACCTTCCCCTTTGACAACTGCACCTGCTTTTTTAATATTAATACTTGAAAATACTAAAAATATTAATTTTAAACCTCCTTCCGACCCTTTGCCTAAATCCTTTTAAGCCCGTCCTAGTTACTTTAAGATTGACTCGGATTCTGAAAACTCCTTAGAATACCTTAGGCCTTGTATTCGACCTAGCTCTCCTCCTACTAAAACGAATAAAGCGATAATAGCCGCTTTTAAAGCTATTACTAATCATTTTCCCCTCCTTAGTTCCCTTAGCGCTTCTTATTTTACTAAAGCTAATATTACTGATTTCTTTAAATAATATAAGGAGACTTGCTATAATTTTGATATTAGATATAATAAGATAATCAATTGACTTTCCTACTATTGCGACTAAACTAGTAAAGATATTATTAAATCTCTACTTAAGTAGAAGCTTCGCAAGTCTTAGGAACTACTTATTAAGGCTTTTAAAGCTAAATTCTAGGAATTCGATAGATAGTAGATTCGCAATACTTTGGCCTTTCTAAAGGAGTTTATTCTTATTACTTGCACTCTTAAGGAACTTAAAAACTACTATTAGACCTTTATATAAGTGTCGAATACCTTAATTGATTAGAAGATTCTTAGTAAAGTTGAAAGAGGACGCCTTTTCTTATTTAGATTGCCTATTAGCCTTTAAAATAAGATTATCAAGCATTTTAGAATTAATAAGCGTAATCTAGTAATATACGCTTAATTCGAAGACTTCTTAACCTTTGCCTTAAAATCAGACTTTAGCAAAAGGACTATTAAGATAATAGAAAAAGAAAAAGAGCCTACCTCCTCTTTTACTAAAGATCTTAAAAGCCTAGTATAAGAATATTCAAAGGCTCTAAAGGTTATTAAAGAGGTAAAGAGAAATCTAATAGTAATTCCCTTCACTTACGGTCTTAGCTTAAGAGTAAAATCGGCCTTAAAAATCAAGGAACTTAAAGCTTAGTTTTTTAAATTCCGCATTTAACGTTTGGAAACCTTAATTAAAGGCCTTCTTTAAGAAACTTATTGCGCCCTTTAGTTTGGTAATTAATAGGCCTTAGAAGGCAAAAACTAGCACGCGAACTTTAAATACTTAAATCCAGCTTCCCTTAGGTTGAATAAGCGAGTTGCCACCTTAGAAAGGCTTGATAATCATATATAGCTATATTAAAGAAATTCCTAGATTATTAGTCGAATTTTATACAAAGCTTAGATTTTCTTTAGTAAGGACGCCTTTTAAGTTAGTTAAAGTATATATGCTTAAGATTACTTGAAATTGTCTTTGAATTTTCTTTGAAATTGCGATTTAATAGCTTTAATAACTTTAAGCTTTTGACTCGCGGTCTTAGATTAGGAGTCGCATTACCAAAGGAGAAAAAGGAGTTTTTATTATTTTTATTCGTTTACTACTGCACCTCCCCCCTTTCCTCTTCCCTCTCTCCCTTTATATATTTCTTTAAAATCCACTCGCGGGCCTAACCTATAAGTTAA
>JAENRP010000219.1:44044-55268 GCA_024741835.1 Diplocarpon mali
TTTTCCTACTTTTACAACTTTAAATACTAACCTTACTTGCACTTATTATTTTTATAAATAGGAATTAGTATTCTCAACTTGTAAGAGTCTTATATTCTTTACTAATAGTAGTAAGGGCCGCTACTTAAATTAGTTAAAGTATATATAAAGACTTAAAAGTAGAGGATCTTATAATATAGGTTATATAGTTAGATAAGGATTAAGAAAGGGATATATATAGGACTACTATTATACTTAAAGATAGCGCGCAATGCTAACTACCTATTTTACCCTTAACTAGTAAATTGTCCTAGTTCTTCTTTAGAGAGCCTGCTTATGGTACTTCCTCCCTCTTTGTCTTTGGTCTTTACGTAGGCCTATTCTTGTGTTGTCTCCTCCCTCTTATACTAGCTTAAAGAGGTAGTAGACGTTAAACGATTCTTCAAAAGCGTTAAAGGCAGAGGGATCTATTATTATAAAGACTAGTAAGTTCTCCCTTTTACTTAAACTATCCTTCTTAAAGGCTAAAGCCTTTCCTTTAAATTTATCAATTGCTATTACTATAATATCATTCTCCTTAAGCCATACTTAAAGACCCTTGAACTAGTCTCCTGCGTTTAACGCCTTTTATATTCGTAGGACCTCCTCTCGCAAGGGGAGAACTTTTATATTTTCCTTGCGCCTATCTATAGTATATAATAGTTTCCGATAGTCCTAAGGCTTCTAATAGTGATTTTTAAAGCCTTTACAAGAGCACTTAGGCCTGATCTCCCTTTTAAAGCTTATAGAGCGACTTTAGGAGCTGCTTTCTAAAGCCTGCGAAGGGGTTTCAGCATCTAGGAGAGACTCTAAAGTAGTAAAAACTGCTAGCCCTTTATTATTAATTACTCTATTGGATTTAATGCCTGCTAAGGCGCGGCTTAGCTGCATTAGGTTATATTTATATAGGGTTCCTATCTACTTATTAGTGATTATTTCCTCCTTTAAGCGGATCGCCTAACTCGGATTAATCTTTACTATAACTAAGTCTAAAAAGTCAATTACTCCTAGTCTCCCTTTGATCTTAGGAAGACTATATTACTCTATTAAGCGGTACGCCTCTTACTACTCCTGGATCTACTACTAAGTATTAGTTCTCTTAATCTTGCCTTAGCGTAGTATATCGCGGTACTAGAGCCTTGTCTAAGACTGAATAGCCTTATTAAAAGGCGCAATATCACACTTTAAAATAGATACTAGGCCTTAAAGTAAGAGTTACTAGTTTACTAAATTAGTATATAGGTTATTAGCAATAGTTCCACTTATAGGAGTATCTCTATTAGGTATTAAGGAGGAGAGCTTCTTAGCTTGAATTTGTACTTAAGCCATCGCGGAAGCTAAAAGCGTTCTATCGACGGTCTTAAAGACCTATTCTAGAAGTAGCTTATTGTGACGGCTCGAGCATAATACAGCACAGCGCAATACAAGGGGCCCGATTCATCCTTAGAATATTCAATTAAGGAGGGAAGCTCTAAGGTACGAGGAATCTACGGTATATATATGTGTGTGCGCTAAGCGAGGGCGCTAGTCTAAGCGCACGCCTAATCAGGTGATCGAAGCACGTGATCCCTAATCAGGTGACAACCGTCACACTTATAGTATTTGCGTTAGGTCTTCCAAGTTTCCTTGCGCATAAGGTGCTCCTTTATCAGAATTTCATATTCGTCCTTAATATCTTTATAAGAGGCCTATAGAGGAGGAGCTTTTAACAGATCTCCTAAGGGAAAGCGGGCGTAAATCTATTTAGATAGAATCGCTGTATACTCTTTATATAACCTTGCGTATATTATGCAGAGGTTAGCCGTTTCCAGTTCCTTAAGCTCTTATATAAAGGGAGCTTGAGGCTCAGTCTCTATAATTGACTTAAATAGGAGTCTTAGATCGGTAAAAATAGTAATATTATAGAGCTTAGCGAAGAATATATATTTACTAAACTACTTCACCTAAGAGGCAAAGGTATTAAGGCAAGGCTTAGAGATGCTTAAAGAGTCAGATATATTAAATAGAGTCTAGTAAAAAAGGTTAGGTATATAAATAGAGTTTGCAAATAAGGTTCGATTGGAAAATAGAGATTTATTAATTGAAAATAAAGGTCCTTTAAGTTATTATAAATATTCGAAAAGTCGGTTAGGAGCTCAAAGGGCCCTCTAGCCGGTTATATGCAAAGAGAAAGCATATTAAAGTGCTTATAGGGCTTATAACTATATTGCGGTCGGCTAGAGGGCCTTTATTAGGTCGCTTAGGAGGCTTATAGAAGTAGGAGAAGATGATTGATTATATTATTCTTTAGTATATATATAGTAAGGAGACTTTAGAAAGAAAAGGGAGAGTCTATGACTTAGCAGAGTCACGTGGAGGGTCTCCAGAATAAGTGGAGACTCCGCCCATTCTGCACGACATTTTATTAATTAGGGGTAAGGGGTATCGATCTTTATAAGTAAGGTTATTAAGCATATAGTAGTTTATATAGAATTATAAGGAGCTATCGGCCTTTTTTACAAATAGTACTAGCATAGCATAGGAGGCGGAGGAGGCTTTGATAAATCCTTTATTAAGGTTATTAATAAGGTACGCCTTTACTATTTCTAGCTTAGGTATAGATATCTTATATAAAGGGGAGTATCAAAGGGCCTTTTAAGTACCTTCGGCTGTGACGACTGGGAGTATAACCTCTGCTCGGCACCGATACGCGTACAAGTCATATAGCAATGCTAATAGAACGTCTTAGTAATAACTTAGAATCAATAACTATAGAGCCTTAAAGGAGTAGAAGGATATAGTATATATATATAAAGAAAAGAGGGTCACTTGCTTAAGGGGAGCTGAACCAGATGCCGACTAAGGGTAACCCAGTTTATAGCCTATACTAAGATTGCGCTAAGCTATAGCCGAACTAGGTACAAACTAGGTATAAACTAGGGTATAACCTATATATAGTGATAATCTATTATATTACCCTTCCTTTTAAAAAAAGCTTATCCTTAAGCGCTTAACTATAGGTTTATTACTACCTAACTTATTATAATCATCTATACTATTAATATAGGCCTAGATCTAATCAGAAAGCCTTTCGAGCGGGCCTAAGAGGTCTGGATTTTCCAAATGAAATTTGCAAAGCTTAAGAGGCGTATATATAAAATTAGAAGCTAAGTACTATTTTAAATCAATATCGCGGCCAACCTATAAGGCGTAGTATATAAGTATACCAGCTTACTTTTATATAGCAAGCAGGCTTTCTACTTCGTATTCTTATTCTCTTATAATATTAATAGCAGGAGGGGGTTCATTTACTTAACCATCTAAAGGGGTACTAAGGTCCCTTTAAAGGCGACTTAAGTAGAAGATATTATATACCTTTATAAAGTTAAGTAGCTTTAATTAGTACAAATTAAATACTTTTTCTACTATCTTAAATAGGCTAGCTCTAAGGTAGCTAAGCTTTTTAAAAGGCCTATCTATAGGATAGGGACGCATATTTAAGTATACTTGATTGCCGACTTCAAAAGTAGTAGGGTAGCGAGAGGTATTAATGGCATTTCATATACGTTCTTAGTCCTTAAGGATATGAGATTTAGCAAGGGTCTAAGCTTTATAATATCTTATAAAGTACTTAAGGGCGTCTTATCGATTAAGCTTCTAAGAAGGGGACTCTGAATTAGGTATATTAAACTTCTAGTCCTAATTAGTATATAAAGCGTACCTATATACTACTTTGAATAGTAATAAGCTATTAAAGGAGTTATAAGGGAGAGTTAGCTAGGCGAAATCTATTATAAGTAAGAATTCGCTCCAATTATCTTAATAATAGCTAATAAAGGGGCAGAGGCGTTGCGTAAGGTATTAATTATAGTTTTCGGTTTAGCCGTCGGTTTAAGGGTAGTAGGCCGAGCTAAAGGTTAGTTTTGTACTTAAAATAGAGGTAAAAGCTTTCTAAAAGCTAGAAATGAATTAAGGGCCTTAGTCTAAGGTAATTATTAAAGGGGGACTAAAGTAGCGATATATATAGTATATATAGAGTTGGGCTAACTAGCGTAAATTAGTAGTCTTTTGGTAGGGAATCGATATCGCCTGCTTACTAAATCGATCGATAATTATAAGAATATTATTATAGCTATACTTATCTTTATTAAAACTTATATAATTTATAGTTATATACTCCTAAGGTCGGCTTAGTACTAGGAGAGGTTAGAGTAAACTAAGTTTCTTATTATAAGGGACTTTGCTTTATCTATAGGTATAGCAGTTCTTATAGTACTAGGATACGTATTAGCGTAGATTCGGCTAATAGTATTATAAGGAGAGAAGCTAGTAGGTTTTACGCGCACTTAAATGCGCAATAGCAATTTGATTATAAACCTCTTATATAAGTAGCGTATAGAGGTAGTCTATATCAGGTACTATTAGCTTACCTTAAAAGAGAAGCAAATCTCCTTCTATTATCTAAGGGTTAGTCTTAATCGGGGCTATATTGGACCCGTTTTAAAAGGCTACTTGGCGATAGACCTAGTAAGGCCTATATTATCAATTAGCGGCTAGTACTTAATTAATAATATAGAAAGCAAAGGAGAAGGCCGAAACTTCTTTAATAGAGACTAAGTTCTTAGCTATAGTCTATTTACAAAGCTATTCAAAGAGGATTCAAGGGTTAATCTAATCCTAGTATAATAATATTATAAGGCAGTTATTGTATTTTATTATATTCTAATCCTCTAACTTATTAATGTAGTAAGTTAGGGCGTCGGTAAGAGGGTTTTTAAAGCTAGGTCGGTAGGTAATCGTAAAGTCATATTTGGAGAGAAGCTCGGCCTAGCAAGCCTATTAAGAACTAAGGTTTTTTATAGTTATAAAGTACTTAAGTGCTTTATAGTCTATATATACTACGATTTAGTAGGGTGCTCCTGCGAGCTTGGCTTTAAAATGGCCAAATGATCGAATAATAGCTAGTATCTCCTTATTATATATAGCGTAGTTCAGCTTAGCTAGTACTATAGTCTTATTATAATAGGCAATTAGGCGCTATTCGGACCTATATTGCTGCGATAATATAAAGGCGATTATACTATTAAAGGCATTGGTTTCTAATATATAAAGGAGGTCTTACCTATAGTGCTAGAGGATTAAGGCATATATTAAAGCTTCTCGCAGCTATAGGAAGCTCTACTCGCATTCAGGAGTAAATTAGAAGGGAATATTATTCTTAATAAAATATACTAAGGGGGCGGTAATAAGACTATAGTCTTAAATAAAATGATAATAAAAGTTGCAAAAACTAAGGAATAACTGAATACCCTTTATAGTAGAAGGGTAGGTCTAATTCTTTACTACTGCTACCTTATAAGGGTTAATCCGAACGCCTTTAGTAATAATTATAAAGCTAAGGTACTTAGTTTCTATAATATTAAACTTATACTTCTTTAGGTTGGCCTACAATTCTATATCCGACAATCGCTAAAGAACCTGTTTTATATGCGATTTATAATCGAGTCGGTTAGTAAAGTAAATAAGGATATTATCTAAGTAGGCTATATAAAAATCATTAAGGTAATCGAAAAGAACATTATTTATATACCTTTAATAGGTTGCAAAGCCATTAGTAAGGCCAAAAGGGAGCACTTTGCACTTATACGCGCCGTACTAAGTTCTAAAGGTAGTAAGCTCCTTAGAGTCAGGGTCCATTCGGATCTGGTAAAAAGCCTACTGTATATTAAGCTTTATAAAAATCTAAGCGCCAGCTAATCGAGCTAGGGTCTTGTCGATTAATAGTAGAGGGTAGCGGTCTTTATAAGTAAGGTTATTAAGCATATAATAGTTAATATAAAATCGTAGGGAGCCATCGGCCTTTTTTATAAATAGTACCAGCATAGCATAAGAGGCAAAAGAGGACTCGATAAATCCTTTATTAAGGTTATTAATAAGGTACGCCTTTACTATTTCTAGCTTAGGTATAGATATCTTATATAAGGGGGAGTATCAAAGGGCCTTTTAAGCACCTTTGGCTATAAGCTCGATTTTGTAATTATAGGGTCGATAGGGCGGTAGCATATTAAAAGCGGCTTTCGAAAATATATATCAATACTCCTTATAAGCAGCTGGAATCGATTTCTCAATTGGTTCAAGGGAGGTAGTTAGAACAGCTATTAAAACCTTTCTATTATAGTATCAGTTCAAGAGGGTATCGGTTTTACGTTATTAGGTCTAATATTCTTAATTATCTTAAATCAATCAATCAATTTTATAAAACAAGGTACTAAAGAGCTTTGCGCCTTACTAATTACTAGCTATTATACGAAAAGCATAGGCTGAAATTGCGCATATATTTAAAGAAGAAAGGGGGATTTTACACTTTGCTATCTACTTACAGGTACGTTTTAGGGTTAAAACGGAAGGGGGAGCCAAGTTAGGCTTAATTACGTTAAGCTCTTGCTTTATAATCAATATATTACAAAAGTGGTCCTTAGAAAAGGTATTACCCTTAACTTAAGGTAGAGTTGGGGTAGAATTATTAAAGGAGTATTTAATTAGAATAGGAGGTGATTTAAGAAGGAGTTGGGAAAGGGCTTCCTAGCGTCGAGCTTTATACTTAGAAAGGGACCGTTCTAGTACTATATTATATTAAGTTGCATTTTGCTAATAGTATTAATCTAAGTTTTATTATTTAATATTAGTGACTTTGATATTGTAGGTTCTATACCGGTAATCGATATTCACGTGAATATAGTTAAGTACTTATTATCAAAAAGAATCTATTATAATATCTGTCTATCTCTATATAACCGAGATAGTACCTTTATACCTATAAATGTCCTCCCTCCTATAGTCCCTCTTAGCCGCATATGGATATCCTTCCGAGGTCCTCCGGCTGAACAGCCGTCCGAAATACATACGAAACCCCTTATATCGCATATGGTATAGCTATGTAGGATGACCCCAGGAACGAGGGCAGATTGCCTCCTGCATAGGAATCTGCGTACCAACAGATATTCCTTGCGAAAGAGATAGTAGGAGGATAGGAATCAGGCTAGGTTAGCTTGCAAAAGGCATAATTAATAGAAACTTTATACTCCTTAAGCCATGCTCTTCTTAAAATCACTTTATAATTGCTAAGGTTAGTAATAAGAAAGGGAGTAAAAGATTGAATTCGCTAGTCGATATATAGATTAAGTAGTATATAATAAGTGATAGTATTACCCTAAGAGCTATTATATCCCTTAATTAGGAAGGGTATAGGGAGTATGCAAATTAAAGGTTTAAGGAAAGAAGATAAAGATTTAAGTAACGCTAAATCAATTAAAGTATACTTATTAGCGCTTATATTAATTAATGCTAATACCTTATAAGAAATACTATTTTTTAAAAGTAGGATCCGTTTTATTATTAAATTGCCACTAAGGAGGTTTCTCAAATCAAGGTATTGTATATTATAAAGTACGCTTAAGAAGGAGGCTTTAATTAAGTAGAGGCGTTTCCCTTAGGAGTCAAAGGGAGAAGGGAAGCGCTACTATTATCTTATTTAGCCTTAGGGTCCTCCTCTTTATCGCTACTCTATCCTTGGCCATTATTATACTCTAGCTTATTAATATAAGAGCTATAATACCTAAGAGTAATAAAGGGGGATTTCGGCCGTTTATTAAACTGATTTTTCTAATTAGCTAAAGGGAAAGCGCTAAGGGTATCGGTCTAGCGTAGAGGAAACGAGAGAGATCTAGACTTAGCGAAACCGGGAGTAGAGGTACTATACTAAGGTCGATTCAGATACGATTCGGAAAAGTTTCTTAATAAGGGGTTTAATTTATTATTATCTCCTTATTAGGCAGGCTTACTAAGATTAGGCTTAGCCTTAGCGCCCGATTTGTCTTTATATTATATCTAACTATATAGCGTCCTCTTAGCGCGCTATCTAGTATCTTCTTATTAGATAGCAGTAACCTATTTGTCTAATATCCTAGTCTTATACCACTTTTATATAAAGGGGGTTTTAATACGTTTTAGGATTTTCTTCCTAAAGGCACTGCAAAGTCGACTATTATTATCGATCTCTACTATAGCAGCCAGTTAGGAGAACTTAAGGTAGAATTCCTAAAAAGACTTATTAGCCTTTATATAAAGGGTAGTAAACTCAATCTTAGCTTCTTCGCATTCCGCTAGGTTAGCTAAGAACTTAGCAAGTTGACTTACTAGGGTTTTGGCAGTAATATAGGCGTCTCTATTAAGTACCTAAGGGGTCAGCCAGTCTTTAGCTATACCCTTAGTCTAATTTAAAATATAGTTAAGCTAGGCCTATTTCCTATAAAAGTAAAGGTAATATAGCTTTAAATTGTTAAGTATATAAGCCTCTTAATATTTAGCGCAGTAATTATAGCTATTAGACAGTTTCTAAGTAAGGTTCGGTATATTATAAATATAAAGGAGGTTTAGCTATTAAGTTAAAGGCGAACTAGTAGTATATTAATCAAGGGAAGTAAAAGAAGGATCATCTTAATTATTGTATCGCTTACTACGCGCAGTAGAGGAAATAGAAAGAGGTAGGTCGAAGTCTATAGAGCGCTAAGGGCGTATAAATGAACTAGAGGGGTTTCGTTCTAGTGCTAGGGTTTTCTTAATTAATCTTAAGATACCTTTAAAAGCGTTGCGAAAGTTATCTAAATCTCTTTCTCAATCGATCAATTATTAGTATATAGAATTTAGCTTATAGCTATACTTATTATATTCTTTTAATACAAATGCAAGTCGGACCTATAAGGAGTCTAATTTGGCTTATAATATAGTGACTTTAGGGCTATTATTATCAGCTAGTAAGGAGTTAGTAGGAAAGGTACTAGGGGTAATACTAGCACCTCTTTAAGGGAGAGAGCGAGAGGTCTTTAAAGATCTAGTGATAAGGGGAACCATTCTTTAAACTTATAGCAGGAGCTTAGTATAGGTCTTCTAGTATATTATCGTACTTATTAGGGTTTCGGTCGACTATCGGGAATGATATAAATAGATATTATAACGCCGTCTTTAGCAAAGCGAAAGAGTTATTAATAATATAACAGCTAGGAGTATAACCTCTGCTTAGCACTAATACGCGTATAAGTCATATAGTAATACTAATAGAACGTCTTAATAATAACTTAGAATTAATAACTATAGAGCCTTAAAGGAGTAGAAAGGCATAGTATATATATATAAAGAAAAGAGGGTCACCTGCTTAAAGGGAGCCGAACCGGATGCTAACTAAAGGTAACCCGGTTTATAGCCTATACTAAGATTGCGCTAAGCCGTAGCCGAACCGGGTACAAACCGGGTACGAACCAGGGTACAACCCATATATAGTAACAATCCGTCACATCGGCTATAAGCTCAATTTTATAATTATAGGATTAATAGGGCGGCAGCGTATCAAAAGCGGCTTTTGAGAATATATATTAGTACTTCTTATAAGCGGCTGGAATCGGTTTCTTAATTAGTTTAAGGGAAGTAGTTAGAATAGCTATTAAAACCTCTTTATTATAGAATCGGTTTAGGAGGGAATCGGTTTTACGTTATTAAGTCTAACTTTCTTAATTATCTTAAATCAATCGATCAATTTTATAAAATAAGGTACTAAAGAGCTCTGCGCCTTACTAATTCTTAGCTATTATATAAAAAGTATAGGCTGAAATTGCATATATATTTAAAGAGGAAAGGGGAATTTTGCACTTTGCTATTTACTTGCAAGTGCGTTTCAGGGCCGAAATAGGAGAGGGAGCTAAGTTAGGCTTAGTCGCATCAAGCTCTTGCTTTATAGTTAATATATTATAAGAGTAGTCCTTGGAAAAGGTATAACCCTCGACTTAAGGGAGAGTCGGGGTAGAATCGGAGGTAAAGGAGTATTTAATCGGAATAGGGAGGAATTTAAGAGGAGGGAGCTAAAAGAGGTTTTCTTAGCATTGAGCTTTATACTTAGAAAGGGACTGTTCTAGTACTATATCGTATTAAGTTGCATTTTACTAATAGTATTAATCTAAGTTTTATCATTTAGTATTAGTGATTTCGATATTCCTTATAAAAGAGATAATAGGCAAGTAAGAATTAGGCTAGGTCAGCTTGCAAAAGGTATAATTAATAGAAACTTTATACTTCTTAAGCTAAGCTTATCTTAAAATCATTCTATAGTTGCTAAGGTTAATAATAAGAAAGGGAGTAAAAGATTGAATTCGCTAGTTAATATAAAGATTAAGTAATATATAATAAGTAATAGTATTACCCTAAGAGCTATTATATCCCTTAACTAAAAAGGGTATAAGGAGTATTCGAATTAAGGGTTTAAGGAAAGAAGATAAAGATTTGAGTAACGCCAAATCAGTTAAAGCATACCTATTAGCGCTTATATCGATTAATGCCGATACCTTATAAGAAATACCATTCTTTAAGAGTAGGATCCGTTTCGTTATCGAATCACTACCAAGGAGGTTTCTCAAATCGAGGTATCGTACTTGGTATATGCCCGAAATAATGTACAAGTGCTGTCTGTGCGTAATTCTACCGGTTTCCATTAATAGGGCTTATATACAGGGGGTACAGCCAATGATTTATCTATAATGATTCGCCGCTTTTTATATTGAAAATCAATGCTTTTAATATGGATTCTTTATTTAGTATACCGACTCTAAAGACACTTATAAAACAGACCTCTTGTAATGAACGAGTATCGATCCTATAAGAGACTATATAAAGCTGTAAAAGAAGCGTGGGAATCGATAACAATTGAAAGGATTAGAGAATTAATTAGGGAAATGCCAAAGAGATATAAAGCTATGATCGCAGCAAGAGGAGGCTATTATAAGAGGGAGCAGGAACAACACCTGAGAATAGGCCTATATAAAGACCAAAGATAAAGAGGGAGGAAGCACTATAAGCGGGCTCTTTGAAAAAGAACTAGGACAATTTACTAGTTAGGGGTAGAATAGGTAGTTAGTATTGCGCGCTATCTTTAAGTATAATAGTAGTCCTGTTTATATCCCTTTCTTAATCCTTATTTAATTATATAACTTATATTATAAGATCCTTTACTTCTAGGTCTTTATATATACCTTAATTAACTTAAGTAGTAGCCCCTACTACTATTAATAAAGAATATAAGACTTTTATAGGTTAAGAATACTAATCCCTATTTATAAAAATAATAAGTATAAGTAAGGTTAGTATCTAAAGTTATAAAGGTAAGGAGAGGAAAGAGGGTTTT
>JAENRP010000219.1:55351-73233 GCA_024741835.1 Diplocarpon mali
TTAAAGAAATATATAGAAGGAGAGGGGGAAGGGGGGAGGTGCGGTGGTAAATGAATAAAAATGATAAAAACTCCTTTTCCTCCTTTGGTAATGCGACTCCTAGTCTAGGACCGCGAGTCAAAAGCTTGAAGTTGTTAAAGCTATTAAATTGTAATTTTAAAGAAAATTCAATAATAATTTTAAGTAATCCTATACTCTAACCAACTTAAGAGGCGTCCTTATTAAAGAAAATCTAAGCTTTATATAAAATTAGACTAATATTTTAGGAATTTCTTTAATATAGCTATATATGATTATTAAGCCTTTCTAAGGTAGCAACTCACTTATTTAACCTAAGGGAAGCTGGATTTAAGTATTTAAAGTTCGCATATTAGTTTTTACCTTTTAAAGCCTATTGATTACTAAACTAAGAGGCGTAATAAGTTTCTTAAAGAAGGCCTTTGATTAAGGTTTTTAAATATTAAATATAGAGTTTAGAAAACTAGGCTTTAAGTTCCTTGATTTTTAAGGCAGATTTCACTCTTAAGCTAGGATTATAAGTAAAGGGAATTACTATTAGATTTCTCTTTACCTTTTTAATAATCTTTAAAGCCTTTAAATATTCTTATATTAGACTTTTAAGATCTTTAATAAAGGAGGAGGTAGGCTCTTTCTCCTTTTCTATTACTTTAATAGTCCTTTTGCTAAGGTTTGCTTTTAAGGCGAAGGTTAAGAAGTCTTTAAATTAAGCGTATATTATAAGATTATACTTATTAATTTTAAAATGCTTAATAATCTTATTTTAAAAGCTAGTAGGCAATCTAAGTAAGAATAGGCGTCCTCTTTTGACTTTATTAAGAATCTTTTAATTAATTAAGGTATTCGATACTTAAGTAAAGGTCTAATAGTAGTTTTTAAGTTCCTTAAGAGTATAAGTAATAAGAATAAACTCCTTTAGAAAGGCTAGAGTATCGCGAATCTGCTATTTATTAAATTCTTAAAATTCAACTTTAAGAGCCTTAATAAGTAGTTTCTAAGACTTGCAAAGCTTCTACTTAAGTAGAGATTTAATAATATCTTTACTAGTTTAGTTGCAGTAGTAGGAAAGTCGATTAATTATCTTATTATATCTAATGCTAAAATTATAATAAGTCTCCTTATATTATTTAAGGAAATTAGTAATATTAGCTCTAGTAAAATAAGGAGCATTAAGAGAACTAAGGAAGGGAAAATGATTAATAATAGCTTTAAAGGCAGCTATTATTGCTTTATTCGTTTTAATAGAAAGGAGGGAGCTAGGTCGAATATAGGGCTTAAGGTATTTTAAAGAGTTTTTAGAATTCAAGTCAATCTTAAAGTGATTAAGGCGAGCTTGAAAAGATTCGGGCAAAGGGTTAGCAAGAGGTTTAAAATTGATATTTTTAAGTATTAATATTAAAAAAGCAGGTGCAGTTATTAAAGGGGAAGATAAAGAACTTAAGTTATATAAAATCGTATTTTTATATTCCTACTTGCAGGCCTAGCCTAAGAGTGAAAATCCGGCTTCTATAGAAAGTTTATTTATACTTTGCCAAGACTTCTTTAATAGGTATAAAGTAATAAATAAAGGTATTGCAATTACTAGTAGTAAGAAAAGGTTTATTAAGTCAAAGATTAATTTCTATAATAAAGTTTCTAAAAAAGATTCTTCTTAGCTTTTAAGACAATTCCTATTAGTCCTTAGAATAAAAGGGTCTCTAGAGATGATTCTAGGGCAGTTTTCAAAGTCCTATCAAATGGGGGCGGCTAAAGTATCCATTTTAGCTTTTTAAGAAAACTGAGGAAATACTCCCGATTAGAGCTTTCGTTTAATATTATATAAATACTTGAAACTGCTATTATTTAAAGTAGCTATTATAGCTAATCAAACTTCTTTATATTAAAAAGGCTGGAAATCCGATAATCGTATTAATAAGCTAACAATTCAAGCTTATTAGATTAGAGGTAGGGGAGGCGAAATAGGGGCCGAAATAGGAAAATCTGAGGTTATTAATAGTAGAGAGTAGCAATCGACAGTTCCAAATAACTAAGTGATTGCAAGGTCGATAATAGAGGAATGACAACTAATAGTTACAAATAACTAAATGATTATTATCTTAAGAGGAGTTTTCAAAGGGTTGATCTCTTATTTGCAAACTAAGAGAATCAAGAGGAGAAGTCGTATAAAGACGAAATCTTAAAGGAATCGTCCCTACGTAGGTTACTAATATAAAAGGGAGCAGGAATAATACCTAAGAATAGGCCTATATAAAGACTAAAGACAAAGAGGGAGGAAGCACTATAAGCGGGCTCTTTGAAGAAGAACTAGGATAATTCACTAATTAGGGGTAGAATAGGTAATTAGCATTGCGCGCTATCTCTAAGTATAATAGTAGTCCTATTTATACCCCTTTCTTAGTCCTTATCTGACCATATGACCTATGTCACAAGATCCTCCACTTCTAGGTCTCTATACTATATAAAATATTAAGGAAATTGTAAAAGCAGCATTGCCAAGTATCTAGTGTGCACGGCCTAGAATTGTACATTATTTACCCATAGTACGAAGTATATCACGAAGTGCGCCTAAGAAGGAGGCTTTACTTAGGCGGGGGCGTTTCCCTCAGGAGTCGGAGGGGGAAGGGGAGCGCTACTATTGTCTTATTCGGCCTTAAGGTCCTCCTCTTTATCGCTACTCTATTCTTAGCTATTATACTCTAGCTTATTAATATAAGAGCTATAATACTTAGGAGTAATAGAAGGGGATTTCGGCTATTTATTAAACTGATTTTTTCGATTAGCTAAAGGAGGAGCGCTAAGGGTATCGGTCTAGCGTAGAGGAAATAAGGAAGATCTAGGCTTAGCAAGTCCAGGGGTAGAAGTGCCGAACTAGGGTTAATTCGAATACAATTTAAAAAAGTTTCTTAATAAGGGATTTGATTTATTATTATCTTCTTATTAGGCAGGCTTGCTAAGATTAGGCTTAGCCTTAGCACCCGATTTGTCTTTATATTATATTTGATTATATAGCATCCTCTTAGTATACTATCTGGCGTCTTCTTATTAGATAGTAGTAACCCACTTATCTAATGTCCTAGTCTTATACCACTTTTATATAAGGGGGGTTTAAAGGCGTTTTAGAATCTTTTCTTAAAGGGCTTTATAGAATCGGTTATTATTATCAATTTCTACTATAGTAGCTAGTCTTAAGAACTTGAGGTAGAATTCCTAAAAAGATTCGTTAGCCTTTATATAAAAGGTAGTAAACTCGATCTCAGCTTTTTCGCATTCTGCCAGATTAGTTAAAAACTTAGTAAGTTGACTTATTAAGGTTTCGGCGGTAATATAAGCATCTCTATTAAGTACCTAAGGGATTAGCTAATCTTTAGCTATACTCTTAATCTGATTTAAAATATAATTAAGCTAAGCCTATTCCTTATAAAAGTAGGAGTAGTAAAGCTTTAAATTATTAAATACGCAGGCCTTTTAGTATTTAGCGCAGTAATTATAGCCATTAGATAGTTTCTAAGTAAGGTTTAATATATTATAGATATAGGGGAGGTTTAGCTATTAAGCTAAAGGTAAACTAGTAGTATATCAGTTAAGGGAAGCAAAAGAAGGATCGTCTTAATTATCGCATCGCTTACTACGCGCGGTAGAGGAAGCAGAAGGAGGTAAGTCGAAGTCTATAAAGCATTAAGGGCGCGAAGGTAAATTAGAAGGGTTTTAAAGTTTAAGTACTAGGGTTTTCTCAATTAATCTAAGGATACCTTTAAAGGCGTTTCGAAGGTTATTTAGATCTCTTTCTTAATCGATTAAATATTAGTATATAGAACTTAGCTTATAGTTATGCCTATTACGCTCTTTTGATATAGATGCAAGTCGGACCTATAAGAAATCTAATTCGGCTTATGATATAGTGACTTTAAGGCTATTATCATCGGCCGGTAGGGAGTTAGTAGGAAAGGTACTAAGGGTAATACTAGCACCTCCTTAAGGGAGAGAGCGAGGGGTCTTTAAAGACTGAGTAATAGGAGGAACTATCCTTTAAGCTTATAGTAGGAGCTTAGTATAGGTCTTCTAGTATATTATTATACTTATTAGGGTTTCGGTCGACTACTAGGAATAATATAAATAGATATTATAACGCTATCTTTAATAAAGCGAAAGAGTTATTAATAATATAATAACTAGGAGTATAACCTCTACTTAGCACTAGTATATATATAAGTTATATAATAATACTAATAGAACGTCTTAGTAATAACTTAGAATCAATAACTATAAAGCCCTAAAGGAGTGGAAGGGTATAGTATATATATATAAAGAAAAGAGGGTTACCTACTTAGGGGGAGCCGAACTGGATGCTAACCGAGGCCGATTAAGGGGTAACCCGGTTTATGGCCTATACTAAGATTGCGCCAAGCTGTAGCCGAACCGGGTACGAACCGGGGTACAACCTACATATAGTGACAATCCGTCACACCGACCTCCTCTTGCTGCTACTAGCGCTATCCTACTAGCCGCCGCGCCTAATGCTACCTTTATTACTATAAGCCCCCCTCTCCTTATAAGAGACTCTGCTACTATAGCAGTCCGCTCTACCAATGCGGCGATAGACCCTAGGAGGCCTAGCATAGTTCGGCTAGATTACTCTAACCTTACTAGCTAGGACTTAATAAGGTCGCTGCGCTCCTATTAGAAAGTTAGCGATCGATTTAATACTAATTTAGGTTTAACTTATAATAATTATCGCCTAAACCCCCTTTAGCTAGCTTACTATAGCCTTAGCTATAGAGCAGAGCTTTGCAAAGCTAGTATACTTAAGTTAAGAGCGGCTAGTCAGAGCCTTTGCGCTAGCTATTAGCAGGAGGTTGATAAGGATCTAGGCGCGCCAAACCGCCTTTTAATAGAGCATCTTGCGGTTCCTTGCTAAAACCGTATATACGTCCTTATCATTATTATCATTATCTCCCTCTTACTACTAAGGAGCCTCCTCCTGCTACTCCTTAAGGGCCGCGGATAGTGCTGCGAACTCCTTACTAATATAGGAGGGAAGCTATAGATAAGTATTAGCTTAAATAGAACTCTAGAGTCGATTCGGGATACTTATAAGGATGCACTCCGCCTTCTGCTCCTAGTACTAGTAGCACTTCTTACTACGCTCCGATTTAAACTCGCATTTATACGCGATATTGCGTATAAGGCGCCGCATGCACTAACAGCAGTATACGCGGTAGGCCACCGCGAGGGCGCCTGATAGCAAAGGGATCGGCACTACGCATATTAGACGCAATTCGACCCCGGACTAGGGCAAACTTACTTATAGTAGTAGTAGTAGTAGTAATTGTTTCTACTACTATGCATTAGTCCTGCGCTATAGTAGTAAGAGTAAGGGACCTATGCGATTATATATAATTATTATATTAAGGAAGGAAGATCCTATAGGAGGAAAAACAAATTTGATTGTATAACGCGACTTATCACGGCACGGTTGTACCATAGTCGCGACAAAAGCACGAGAACTGTCTGAGCAGAAACAAAGGCGAAACAAACTGATGTAATAGTGTCGTGCAGAATGGGCGGAGTCTCCACTTATTCTGGAGACCCTCCACGTGACTCTGCTTAGTCATAGACTCTCCCTTTTCTTTCCGAAGTCTCCTTACCATATATACACTAGATAACAATACAATCAATCATCTTCCCCTACTTCTGCGAGCCTCCTGAGCGACCCAATGAAGGCCCTCCAGCCGACCGCACCACAAATAGATATGCCGCACCTTTACTATACCTTTCCTTTAATAGATAGAATATGACTTATTAGTAGAAATCGACTTCTAAGAGTTGTAGGCTAAGGAGAGTATATTAAGAGGAAGGCTTTCTACTTTATAAATACTCCTTAGCTTTGAATTCTATATGATTTGGCAGCCTTAATCTCAGTGACTTTATCGACTTATGCTTTACTTCTGCCGTTATATAATTCAAAGCTCCCACTCCCTCTGGCCTTATAAGGCGATATAATATACTTAGCAGAGGACTAGTACCCCTTTAGAGACCCTTCTTCCGATCGACTCCTATAATACGCAGAATATTGAGCTTAAGTAAGTCGGCGCAGTAGGTAAAGGAGGCTTTTAAAGGTCGATGGTCGATATATTAGTAAGAGTTAAGGAAGGAAGGTTACCCCTTTCTTCCTTATAGCTATATACGTATTAATATCCTATTAACTAAGCAGTAGGGTCATATGATAATATATTAGAATGATAGCTGTATTACTTATCTTAATACCTCTACTTAGACCTTACTCTAATTAACCTATAGTTAGGAAAATAATAACTATCCTTTTGCGCTAATCCAACTCTTAAGTATCTTTTTAAATTAAAAATAATTAATTAATAGCAACCTTTATTAAAATCGTTAACCCTATTTGCAAGGTAGGACTAGGAGTCAAATTTCCTAAAAGCATTCCTTTATAAGACTATATAACTTGACTTGCGGTTTAGGCCTAAGAGTCGATTTAAAAAACTTTCCTTTATAAGACTATATAACCTAACTTATAAAGCGGGCCTAGGAGTCGTCCTTAAGCCTACTAAGCCCTTACTATCTTTTGCAATCTTAGTATATCTTTAAACGCTTTGAACTTTATAACTATCTTTAATAGCTTTATAAATCCATCTACTATTATTCAATCGGTTAAGATATAAGTGATTAATAACTTATTTTTTATAATAAGGTTATAAATAAAGTAGTAAGTAATATTAATATATTTCGATCGCTTATATAAGTATAGATTCTTTATAAGTACAATCGCCTTTATATTATCTACTTAAAGATTAATATAATTCCTATCTTATCTAATATACTTAGCGAAACCTATATCTTTTAGAACTTAGGCGATCTATATAACGGATTGTCACTATGTATAGGTTGTACCCCGGTTCGTACCCGGTTCGGCTACGGCTTAGCGTAATCTCGGTATAGGCTATAAACCGGGTTACCCTTGGTTAGCATCTAGTTCGGCTCCTCTTAAGCGGGTGACCCTCTTTTCTTCATATATATATACTATATCCTTCCACTCCTTTAGGGCTTTATAGTTATTAATTCTAAGTTATTACTAAGACGTTCTATTAGTATTACTATATAACTTATATGCGTATTAGTGCTAAGCAGAGGTTATACTCCTAGTTATTATATTATTAATAACTCTTTCGCTTCGCTAGAGATAGTATTATAATATCTATTTATATTATTCCTAGTAGTCGACCGAAACCCTAATAAGTATAATAATATATTAAAAGACCTATACTAAGCTCTTACTATAAGCTTAAAGAATAGTTCCCCTTATTACTAGGTCTTTAAAGATCCCTTGCTCTCCCTCTTAAGGAGGTACTAGTATTACCCTTAGTACCTTTCTTACTAACTCCCTATTAATTAATAACAATAGCCTTAAAGTTATTATATTATAAGTCGAATTAGATTCCCTATAGGTCCAACTTGCATTTATATTAGAAGAGTATAATAGGTATAACTATAAGTTGAATTCTATATATTAATAATTAATCGATTAAGAAAGAGATTTGGATAACCTTTAAAGTGCTTTTAAAGGTATCCTTAGATCAATTGAGAAAACCCTAGCACTAGAACGAAACCCCTTTAGTTTACCTATGCGCCTTTAGCGCTTTATAGACTTCGACCTACTTCCTTCTATTTCCTCTACTGCGCGCAGTAAGCGATGCGATAATTAAGATAATCCTTCTTTTGCTTCTCTTAATTAATATACTACTAGTTTACCTTTAGTTTAATAGCCAAACCTCTCTTATATTTATAATATATTAAACCTTATTTAAAAACTATCTAATGGCTATAATTACTATATTAAATACTAAGAGGCCTATATATTTAACAATTTAGAGCTTTACTATCCCTACTTCTATAGGGAATAGGCCTAGCTTAACTATGTTTTAAATCAGACTAAGGGTATAGCTAAAGACTAGCTAACCCCTTAAGTACTTAATAGGGACGCTTGAATTACTGCTAAAACCCTAGTAAATCAACTTGCTAAGTTCTTAGCTGACTTAGTAGAATGCGAAGAAGCCAAGATCGAGTTTACTGCCCTTTATATAAAGGCTAATAAGTCTTTTTAGGAATTCTACCTCAAGTTCTTAAGACTAGCTACTATAGTAGAAATTAATAATAATAACCAACTTTATAAAGCCCTTTAAGAAAAGATACTAAAACAACTCCAAACCCCTTTTATATAAAAGTAGTATAAGACTAGGACGTTAGATAAGTAGGTTACTACTATCTAATAAGAAGACGCCAGATAGCGCGCTAAGAGGATACTATATAGTTAGATATAATATAGAGATAAATCAAGTACTAAGGCTAAGCTTAATCTTAGCAAGCCTACCTAATAAGGAGATAATAATAAATCAAATCCCTTGCTAAGAAACTTTCTTAAATTATATTTAAATCGACCTTAGTATAGCACTCCTACCCTTAGACTCGCTAAGCCTAGATCTTCCTTATTTCCTTTACGCTAGACTAATACCCTTAGCGCTCCCCCTTTAGCTAATCGAAAAAATCAGTTTGATAAGCGGCCGAAATCCCCCTCTATTACTCTTAAGTATTATAGCTCTTGCGTTAATAAGCTAGAGTATAATAATAGCTAAAGATAGAATAGCAATAAAGAGGAGGACCCTAAGGCTAAATAAGATAATAGTAGCGCTTCCCTTCTCCCTTTGACTCTTAAGGGAAACGCCCCTGCTTAAGTAAAGCCTCCTTCTTAAGCGTTCTTCGAGATATATAATACCTTAACTTAAGAAACCTCCTTAATAGTAATTTGATAATAAAACGGATCCTACTTTTAAAGAATAGTATTTCTTATAAGGTATTAGTATTAATCAATATAAGCGCTAATAAGTATATTCTAATTGATTTAGCATTACTCAAATCTTTATCTTCTTTCCTTAAACCCTTAATTCGAATACTCCCTATACCCTTCTTAGTTAAAGGATATAATAGCTCTTAAGGTAGTACTATTACTTATTATATATTGCTTAATCTTTATATTAATTAGCAAATTTAATCTTTTACTCCCTTTCTTATTATTAACCTTGGCAATTATAAAGTAATTTTAGGAAGAGCATAGCTTAAGGAGTATAAAGTTTCTATTAATTGTGCCTTTTGCAAGCTGACCTAGCCTAATTCCTACCCTCCTACTATCTCTTTTATAAGGAATATCGAAATCACTAATATTAAACGATAAAACTTAGATTAATACTATTAGCGAAATATAACTCGATATAATACAGTATTAGAACGGTCCCTTTTTAAATATAAAGCTTAACGCTAGGAAACCCTTTCCTAACTCCTTTTTAAATCACCTCCTATTTCGATTAAATACTCTTTTACTAATTCTACCCTAACTCTACTTTAAGTTAAGGGTAATACCTTATCTAAGGACTACTCTTATAATATATTAATTATAAAGCAAGAGCTTAACGCGACTAAGCCTAACTCAGCTCTCTCTTCTATTTCGACCTTAAAACGCACTTACAAGTAGATAGCAAAGTGTAAAATCCCCCTTTCTTCTTTAAATATATATGCAATTTTAGCCTATGCTTTTTATATAATAGCTAGGAATTAGTAAGGCGCAAAGCTCTTTAGCACCTTATTTTATAAAATTAATTAATTAATTCGAAATAATTAAGAAAGTTAGACTTAATAATGCGAAACCGATTCCCTTTTAAACTGATACTATAATAGAAAGGTTTCGGTCGCTATTTTAACTGCCTCCCTTAAACTAATTGAGAAACCGATTCCAGCCGCTTATAAGGAGTATTAATATATATTTTCGAAAGCCGCTTCTAATGCGCTGCCGCCCTATTAATCCTATAATTATAAAATCGAGCTTATAGCTGAAGGTGCTTAAAAGGCCCTCTAATACTCCCCCTTATATAAGATGTCTATACTTAAGCTAGAAATACTAAAAGCATACCTTATTAATAACTTTAATAAAGGATTTATCAAGGCCTCCTCTGCCCCTTATTATAACGGTTGTCACCTGATTAGGGATCACGTGCTTCGATCACCTGATTGGGCGTGCGCTAAGACTAGCGCCCTCGCTTAGCATACATATATATACCGTAGATTCCTCGTACCTTGGAGCTTCCCTCCTTAATTGAATATTCTAAGGATGAATCGGGCTCCTTGTATTGCGCTGCGCTGTATTATGCTTATGCTGTTATATTATATTCAATTCCTTAGCCTTTAAATGCAGGCTGTAGTATACGTACGTACGTTCGTTTATTTGTCTATAATATATTTAGATCGGTGAATAAGTCGTTAACCTCTATTCCGATTACTTACATTTATTCGTTCGTTCGTTCGTTTGCCCTTAATACTTGAATACGCCTCCGTCTTCTGCTTTGACCTACTCTTACTCAAATCGCCTTACTTAAGCAAATAAACCTTTTTTCACTTTAAACCGACTTCCTCTTACGCCAGCTCGAATACGCCATACTTCGAGCACTACTATTACTATGCTACCCTTTTGGCTGCTATAGCCTCTCTATTCGAATATATCATACTTCGAATACTCTTCCTTACGATTCGTCAGCTACTATAGCTTCTTCTTTTCGAATCGACCTCCTTTGAAAAAATCTTTTATACGCCTTCTTCTTCAGCATCTTCGGAAGCCGTATCGACCTCGACTCAGGCCGTTACCCTTAAGCTACCTTTACCTCTACCTCTATAGTATGCCGACCTCCTTGCCGTACGACGGCTCTTTAGCACTTATTTTTTCGCAATAAACCTTAGGATTTTTCGATTAGGGGGCATAAGGGCTATATATATATAGGGGTTATACAGGCCAGCTGGCACAGTAGCTGCAAGAGGATCCGGATATATAGGCTGAAGTACACTAGTGCTATAAAGTGTATAAGAAGGTATATAGATCTGCGATCCGGATAAAGGACTTGGAAATGACCTTTAGAAGTTCTATAAGAAAGCTAGAGGCCAGCTTTTTTCAAAGGGGGGGATAATATAACAGTTGTCACCTAATTAGGGATCACATGCTTCGATCACCTGATTGGGCGTGCGCTAAGACTAGCGCCCTCGCTTAATACACATATATATACTATAGATTCCTTATACCTTAGAGCTTCCCTCCTTAATTAAATATTCTAAGGATGAATCGGGCTCCTTGTATTGCGCTGCGCTGTATTATGCTCGTGCTGTCATACTTATACTGCGCTAGTACTATTTATGAAAAAGGCCGATGGTTCCCTACGATTCTATATTGACTATTGTATGCTTAATAACCTTACTTATAAAGATCGATACCCCTTACCCCTAATCGATAAGACCTTAGCTCGATTAGCTAGCGCCTAGATTTTTATAAAGCTTAATATACAGTAGGCTTTCTATTAAATTCGAATGGACCCCGACTCTAAGGAGCTTACTACCTTTAGAACTTAATATGGTGTATATAAGTGCAAGGTGCTCCCTTTTGGCCTTATAAACGGCCTTGCTACCTATTAGAGGTATATGAATAATATCCTTTTCGATTACCTTAATGATTTTTATATAGCCTACTTAAATGATATCCTTATTTACTCTACTAACCGACTCGATTATAAATCGTATATAAAACGGGTTCTTTAGTAATTATTAGATATAGGACTATAGGCCGACCTAAAGAAGTATAAGTTTAATATTATAGAAATTAAGTACCTTGGTTTTATTATTACTATTAAAGGCGTTTGAGTTAACCCTAATAAGGTAGCAGTAGTAGAGAATTAGACCTACTTCTTTACTATAAAGGGTATTTAGTTATTCCTTAGTTTTTATAACTTTTACTATCGTTTTATTTAAGACTATAGTCTTATTACCGCCCCTTTAGTATACCTTATTAAGAATAACGTTCCCTTCCGATTCACCCCCGAATGCAAGCAAAGCTTCCTATAGCTGCAAAAAGCTCTTACGCATACCCTAATCCTTTAGTACTATAGGTAAGACCTCCTTTATATATTAGAAACCGATGCCTTTAATAGTATAATCGCCTTTATATTATTGTAGTAATATAGGTCCAAATAGTATCCGATTGCCTATTATAATAAGACTATAGCATTAGCTAAGCTGAACTATACTATATACAATAAGGAGATACTGGCTATTATTCGATCCTTTGGCCATTTTAAAGCCGAGCTTATAAGAGCACTGTCGTGCTGTATTTAGAGGTGGATTCTCAGTGGTGGCAGAAGCTTGTAAATTTCTACTCTAACTATATACCTGAGCTCCTTTTATAGAAGTGCTCCGTAGCCACTTCAAGGGTATATTATATAAGCCAGTCCTCAGATGCCTTAGTGCCTAAGGCTCCTTATAGCGTAATATACCCCCTAAGTAAGAAGCAGCTCCTAAGCTAGGCTCAGCTATAATTAGCGCTAGATCTAGTATATAAGACTCCTTTATTATACTCCCTAGCTTCTAGAATAATGAAAATTGCTTGATAAAGCTATAATAAATAAAAGAGGAAGCGCGTTCCAAGTGCTTCCTCTATAGAATAGAAGCTAAATTAGGTAATAAAGGAAAGTCAATAAAGGCAGCGCGCTTATAAAAGTATGCGTTTTTCCCTTATAAAGCTTTCCTTTCTTATACTTCTTCAAATAATCACTTTAAAATAGAGAATAGCAATAACAACTCTAAGGAGCGCCCTACTAGGGCTACTACTATAAGCTTCTTAATCGTACTCCCTTACTCTTACTAAAGACTTATAGCAAAGTCGTTATACTCAAATATAGCTTAGAGCTTTTTAGCGCGGCAGATAGTAAGAGGATGATAATATGCTTAAGACGTTCGATATGGTAATACCCCTAAGAGGGAGCGCGCCTCTTCCTCTCTCCGCCACCCCCTAGGCCGTAGTTCCTAGAATACCGGCGGTCCCCTCTGCAGCTCCCTCCTCCTATCGCAAGCTAGAGCAGGGGCTAATAAGGAATATATTATATAAGGGGTGCGTTTAGAGCTTTTTAGCTAGGAAGTCGGCTAGCATATACTTTAATAGCATAGTAGGAGTACGCTGCTTTTATTATACAAAGGGAGGCTATGCGTATTAAGAGCTTCCTATCGGCGCCTTAAAGGCGTAAGAAGATTATATATTCTTATTAAAGGAGAACGATAGTAACTCCGCGGTATATTCTTAAGCTCCCTCTAAGTGGTTTGCCATTAATAAGCAGTTTAGGGCCTCGCTGCCACTAAGAGGAAGGTAAGAGAGGAGCTTCGGAAGGCGTACTAGAGAGAGATAGAGGAGGTGGTATTATTAAAGGGTACGTTAATTATAAGCTTTCTTATATTATAGCTAATAGCTTCTTAGAACCAATTGGTTAGGAGCTCTTGCCGCCGCTGATTATAGTACCTCTTAGCCTCGCCGCCCGCCTTGCAGAGGCTTTTAAAGCTCCTGCAGCTGCTCCTATTATTGCTCCTAGCGTTGCTCCTTAGGCGGCTCCTAGGGCTATGCTATTAGAGGAATCGGTTGCTTCTCGATAGGGACGCGCCCTTATATTATTCGCAGAGCTATTAGAGGTTCTAATTATCTAAGGGAGTTGGTTTTAAACCTCCTTATATATTAGTATAAGGAAAATTAAACCCTATCTTATGCTTCCTTCCTACTTATTATTATAAAGGAGATATGAAAGGATTATAAAGCATTTAAAATGCTAGCTTCTCGACTAGACCTCTTGCGTCTTAAAGGTTCAAAAGCTTAATAAAGCTCTCGAACTTTTATTAAGGAAGGTTTTTAGTAAGGCCATTAGCGTACATATCCTTAGTAGGGAGATAAGCCACTTAAAAGCTCCCTTTTTAGTGCTCCTATTGTAGCTATATATTATGTATATTAATGTATTAGAGCTTTGTAGAAATCCTTTAAGAGTCTCTTATAATAAGCCGTATTATCTATTGATTATTGTAAAATATAGACTATAGAGCTTTTACCTTAAGCTGTATTTCCTTAAAGAACCGTCTTAAAGCCATCATCTCCTTTGCTATATATGCTACTCCTAGGAGCTTAGCCTCTATAGTAAAAGTAGTAACTATCGGTTGCTTTAAGGCCTTTTAAACGATTGCTCCTTTAAATAGGAATATAATAAAATTGTAGGAGGAGCGCCTTATCTCTGGATTATTTGTGAAAGAAGTATCTAACGATACTACTAGGTTATTTGATCTACTAAATCGACTATAAGTGATTCTTAAGAAGCGTATATTAAAAAGGTAGCGTATTATCCAATTGATAGCTTTAAGGTATTCGGAGCTTAGGTTTATATAGAAATGAGATAGCTAGGCGATTGCAAAAGCTATATTTAAGCGCAGTATAATAGCTATATATAAAGTAGAGCCTACTTTTTCCTAGAACTCCTTAATTCTTAAGTAGGGAGCTATTTCGTAGTTCTTTTTAAGTTCGAAGTAGGGGAGCGGCATATTAAGGAAACGCCTTATATTAAAGCCGAACCTCTTTGCCATCTTCTTAATATAAGCGTTATAGAGTAGAGTAATTATACCCTGCTTCCTATCTTAAGAGACTCTTACCCTTAAGAACTACTTAATATCTCTTATAGCTATTAATTCGTATGCTTCGCGCAGTCCCTTTATAGTCTTCTAAGCTTCCTCTATATAAGAGGAGTAGTATATTACTTATATATCGTTAATGTAAAAGGCTATAAATATAGTCCTATCCTTATTAACGAATATATAAGGCTCCTTACTAAAAGAGGTAAGCTTTAGAGACTTTAAAGTACTAGTGAAATCCCTATACTAAAGTACTAAAGAGTCTCGAAGGCTATATAAGGCGCGATCGAGCTCTACTACCTTATCTTTCTGCTTCTAACTATCTAATAAGAAGCAAACAACTAGCGCGCTCTAAGGGTCTCTCTTAGCATTTATAAAGGCGTTGATAATATCGAACTATTAAAGCTCTATATCGAATTTAGCAGCAATCGCTATTATAACTTTAAAAGATCTTAATGCGAGCGTTGCAGTATAGGTAGAGAAAATAGAAGCTTCCTTCTAAAGATCTCCCCTTATTACTATTCTTAACTTAAAGCGGCTAATCTCCTTAGAGGAGTTTAGCTTATAGTTAAAGACCTACTTCAGTGGTATAGGCCTTGTAATAGCCTCGCTTCTATCGATCACTCTTTAGCAATTGCGCGCTTCTAGGTTCTTGATCTTAGTTCTAGCTCCCTCTTTAAATTGCTCTTTAAAAGGGTGATTTGCAAGCTCCTTCTAGTGAGTTAGCGCTTTAGGAAGCTTATCTTAAGATGAAATTGGAAGGGTAGAGTTTCCTCTAAAGCTTCCAAATTGAGTTGCTGCAACTATAATGTAATATACCGCTTTATACTCTTTTCTATTAGTTCTTGCAGGCTCCTAACTTAGCTAGAAGGTCGATATAAAGCTATTTACCTACTTTAACTGATATATTTTAAGTTCTTTAAGGGCTAGTAGGAGATCCTTAATATACATTGCGTATATGGTATTCCCGCTCCCTCTTCTCCTTTTTAACTTATAAAGCAGTATAGGTACTATTTCCTACTCCTTATTAGGCTTCTTGCGTTTTCGAAAGGCCCTTATATTAAGTACTTTAAGCTAAGCTTCTATTAGTTTCAAAGAGCTCCCTCTTTTAGTATTACCCTTAAGAGCTTCTATATCCTAGCATAGCTCTCGATCGATTGGTACTTTTAATAAGAGCTAGCGTGCTTCTTTACCAGTTGCCTATAGTAGAGCTTTTAGTAATTAAGGGGCCTGCTCCTACCCTTGCGATTGCTTAGTCCGTATAGCAACTAGAGGCCTGGTATTGCGCTCCCTAGCGGAACTGGCATTTATAATATCGCTTTCGACGCTCCTTCCAACTATTGATAGTTATCTTAAAGCGTTTAACCCTTTGCTACTAGGCAGCTGCTCTTAAGTAGCTAAGGTAGAAACGCTATAAGTAGCCTTATAGGGAATAATAGCCCTCGATAGATCTGAGCTTAGAGCTTCTATTAGTAACAGATTAATAGGCTTACCCTCTATTAGGTTATTCGCAAGCTGCTTGTCTAAAGCTCCTTCTATATTCTTAATAATTAACTTAGCGTCTTAAGCTTCCTCCTCCTCCTTCTTAATTATTTGCACGATCTCCTTAATAATTAGAAGCAGATGGCCAGCCACCTTTTTGTACTCTTTAAAGTAGAATTTAGACTTATCGAACTCGACGTTTCGGGAGATTATAACCTTTTAAAGCTTAAGCACCTAGATCCTATATATATTAATAGCATAGTAACTAACTAGGTATCTAATATACCCTTATAGTATAGTTTTGAAAGCTCTCTTATTCTTTAGAGCTTCCTATTCCTTTGCCAATAGGTATGCGCGCGCTCTATACGCTTTTATACTCCCCTATTCTAATCTTAAATTAGTAGTAAGCTTTATAGTAATCTGCGGATTATACTACCTAAAGTATTATTTAAACTAAAGCTAAAGCACCTTATTTAGACTCTTTTATCCCTTGCGCTTTAATAGGCCGATATTATAGAGGTATATTGCGGCTAGTATAGCTTTAGGCTATAGGTGCTCCGGGAGGTTAGCAGAGATTAGTATAATAAGTGCCTTTTTAATAATCTCCGCTCCTGCTCTCTCGGAAGCTCTATTTAGTTTATAAGTATAGGTTGGAGTAACTTCTACCTTTATGCCTTTAGCTTTGCACTACTCTTTATATTTCGATGCTCCCTATAAGGGAAATACTAAGGTATCGTTATCGCTCTTTAGAATATATAAGGAGAGGCAATAATAGCGCTTTACTTATACTTTAAAAGATTGAAGAGCTCTTAGAACTAGCATTAGGGACTTATAGAGCAGAGTATATCTAAATAACTTCTTACTAAATTTATCCTTAATTAGGAGAAGCCAGCTTTTTAAAGAGAGGCTTGATATACTATAGTCAAATAGGTCTTAGGAGTACCTAAAGAACGGTCTTAAAGCCTTAAAATCTAACTCTCTCTTAAAAGGCTTTTGCTTAGCTTTTACCTAAGCATAAGCTTTACAATTGATTTATAGCTTCCTTTTAATCTTTACCCCCTTTGCGTTTAGTATAAGCTTCTCAAGCGCCTTAGCTCTTAGATAGCCTGATCAAAGGTGCTAAATATCTGCCGAATTGTTTCTAGCTCTTAGGAATACGCTACTCCTTAAGGGTTTATATTAGCTTTATAGATGCTGTTATAAAGTAGGAAAAGCTAAGCAAGTTGGTTAAGTATAGTATAGCAAGTTAGGAGCGTTATAAAAGTTGATAGGCTTATATTCAAATACTATAACGTTCGACTTACGCTTTAGCTGCTTTATAATTATATTATTATCTGCTATACCCCTTTAAAGCGTCGCGTCTAAGCCTATATACTATACCCTAGCCTTTTTTAAAAAAGGCTTTGAGATAATATTAATATTAAACCTATTTATAAGTGCTACGTTCCTAAGCTCTAAGTCTCTTCTATTAGCAAGAACCCCTTTTATTAGACGTATACCCTTCCCCCTTATTAGCAGACTCAAGCTCCTTACCTCTATATAGTCTTAAGGATATGCGATTTTCAATAATCTAAGAACTAAAAGCTCCTTTCGATTAATAAGGTGCGTTGCAGCGCAGTTATCAAGTAGGGTTATATTTAAAAGAGCATAGGGAGCTTTAAGAGTAGAGTATATTCCTAAGGTAAAGTTTTTAAAGAGAGCTAGATCTAAAAGGGCAGCTATAATCTTAGATTTACTACTTCCTAAAGCTTCGGCAGATGTTCTTTCCTTAAATTGATCTATAAGAGCTTATTTAATATAAGAGAGCTTAGCTCAAAGCTCTCTCCATTCTAAGGAAGTAAGGTTTT